>JARQZK010005108.1:540000-544502 GCA_030704885.1 Cynegetis impunctata | reverse complement strand
CAATGGAAGCACTTTCGTAGGAGCAAGAAACGATTTAAATTCATTAGGAATATTTTTACATAATGTACAAAGCGCATCATCGGAAAATCATATAAAGTGGCATTTCATTCCCCTGTATTATCCTAATTATGGCGGTCTTTGGGAAGCGGCTGTGAAAAGCACCAAATTTTTGCTAAAAAGAATGGTGATTAATCGCACTATGATTTATGAAGATTTTAATTCCCTTATTGTTCAAGTTGAGGGAATTCTCAATACTAGGCCCTTATATTCTCAATCCAATGATCCCAATGACTTACAACCCTTAACTCCATCCCATTTTTTAATTGGACGACCAACCAACATGCTGCCAGATCCTGACCTGACCCACACTCCGTCAAATCGCCTTACACGCATACAAGACATCCAAAAACTGCAGCAGCAATATTGGATTCGATTTTCCAAGGAGTACGTGTCGCAGCTTCATCTGCAGTATAAATGGAAGGATTCAGCTAGTCCCATCAAGGAAGGAATGCTGGTTCTCATCAGAAATGATCAGCGACCCACTCATCAATGGCCTCTAGGAAGAATTAAAAAATTGTTTCCTGGCAAGGAAGGCGTGCACCGTGTCGCTGAAGTTTTAACTTCCAACAAAGTTATCACCAGACCAGTTAGAAGCTTATGTCCTCTCCCAACTGAAGAACAAGTTGTGTTTTAGACAGAAGTTCGTATTTGAAGGCATATTTTTTTTTTTTTATATATATATATCGTTCAATTTTTATTTTGAAGTCCCTTCAAAAGGGGGGAGTATGTTTAATATTTATTATTTGTTATTATTTGTTATTATGTTCATATATGTTTATTTTGTTTCCCATAAGTTGCAGTCTGGCAACAGCGCTGCATTCGAGGTATGTAAAACGGAGAGGCAATTTAGGACTCTGTTTCAAGCTAGTGGTAAAAACACATGTCTTAATAAACGTTCACGTTTTATTTGACTCTATCGATGAAATTTCACTATCAGTCTACGATTACATCCAGCACAATTAAATAATCTATTATTCTATTAAAATTATACAATAGCCACAGTGCATTGGTTAGCCCCGAATGTGGCAACACTGTAAGACAAATCGCAAAGCGTTATGTTGGGTCAAGTTTTCAAGTTGATTATTTTCTAGAATATTCTTTCATGGTTTAGGCTTCTGTATTAGATCGATATACAGGGCGGGGCACCACATACGAACTATTCTCTAGTATATTAGCGACAATTGAAAACCAAATGTGGTGGTGAATTCAGATTAATACGTGCTACATTTTGAAATAATTTCAAATATACAGGGTATTCCAAAAAACAATGACCTATCAAAGTTATGTTTTTTCTAATGGAATACAGTCGATTTGATTAGGTTTTTGAATTGTACGATACAAATTAGCTACTATGAAAAATATCTTCAGGCTGTAATAAGACATTCATTCAATTTATTATTACAAAATTCCTTACAGGGTGTTCACAATTTTCAGTTCCACTATTAGCCAATTCACACTGTAATATCAAGTTTATTTGAAATAAGAATACCCTGAATGTTTTAAATCTATCATGTAGCAAATTTTGTTGTCTATGAAACAGTATTAAGGTTTCCTATATTTAAATCTTTTGGTTTTAAAGTTTTTCAGGTATGTTTGCAATTCAACTTTTTATTTCTCTCATAAAAGTAAACTTCCTTCCAAAACTTTCTTTGTTTTTTTATGGTAGATGATCTGTAAGCGCTAAACAAAATAATCACATTTTTATTCCCCCTCTACAGTATCGTGATTGGGTAAAAAACACGTCTCCAGATCTCAATTTTTTTCACGCTCACCCATTTTTGGATTCATGTATGTGTACCTGAGTTCAGATTTTTCGTTAACCTTGAAAATTTCATATTTAAACTGTTTGCCGTTGTTAATTGATTATATGTCTAATGGTTTGTTATGTCCATTTATAAATGTCACAAGAACGAACATGTATAGTATTTTTATTAACCAGCGAAATAGGAATAGGAAAAATACTAGAAAAAACACAAGTAGAATTGTACTTGTAGGATATTTATTAACATTATGATTATTGGTCATCCATAATTCTTATTTTTTACATAAATATACTTTCTAATATGTACTAAATTTAATTCCATAAATATTAAAGCGACTTTGAAATTAGAAAATAAAAACTTGATAATAGAAGCAGTCAAATTTTATGAATGTGAATTAGGTTCTAAAATAATATAAGGCAATCCAAAAGGTGACTGAAGTTTTTAAAATTGATCAAAGTAGTATTTATATTCTGGAAGAAGAGAATCAAGCAATAGATTCAGTATTTTGAAAGAACATGTCGTTGAAGGTTTCGAAGATTGAACAAAGCATTATTTTAATCAATAGGTGATGTGATATACAAAATGTACAAACGAAAGGAATACATCACAGTTTCCCTACAAATGAGAATACTCCAGTCACCAGCCGTTTTCCCGTGGAATTTTGAGAATCAAGGTCGATTTCCTTGAAAATTGGGATTGAGGTAGTATTTATAACCTTCTTCAAAATCTATAATGTGCCGAAGTGTGCTTTTGCCTTAGGGGTGAAAGCTACCACTTTTAGGGGATGAAAATGATTTTAATCAGAATAACATCAGAAATTGATAAACTGACTAATTCTAAGCAACTTTTGTTTTATAGAGCTTTTTTGTGAAGTTGATAATTTTCGAGTTATTAACGATTGAAACTGTGCAATTTTCATTGAAAAAACGCATGTTGTTAAACAGTTTTTTACGAATAACTCAAAAAATTTTAATTTTATCGAAAAAATCATCTGATACAAAAATGTAGCTAATAATGGTGAAAAGATATTCGTTTTCGAATGACCTTTGTGAACCCAACAACGTCTGAGTTATTACTCGTTGAAGAATGGTTATTTTCGGGAAACCCAAAATTGAAAACTATAAACCTTAAATACTTTGAAAATAGTGAAATTTTTGGGCAAAACTCAAGAGTCCTTTTTTAAAGTACAAGAAAAAAACTTCAAAATAATTTTCATACGAAAGTCTTTTCATAAGAATTGACTGACTTATAACAAAAATAAAGTCACTTTCTTTAAATTATTTTTTTTATTTAACACTTACTCCCTCGTCATGACCACCCTAAATGAAATTAATCGTAACGCACTTTCAATTATTTTGACTTAAGTGTTATTAATATGATTCATGTGATTTGATAAGTTTACAATGCTTTATGTTTAAAAAATTGTTGATTGAATTGAAAATCGCATTTTCGTAATTTTGAAGAAAAATGTATTTTTCTCAAATAAACCAAAAACTATTCATGATATGAAGAACTGTTTCTATTTTTAATTGGAGGGTTTTCCTTACTAAAATTTTGATATTTTTTTGATCTTCGTATCATGAAAATAGAACGAGATATGTTGGCTCAAAGTTTGCATTCGCGTATTAATTGTAGCTCACCCAAGCCCTTTGAGGTCAGCCCTTTTCAAATGAAAGATTTTAAAAAAACGTGGTGTCAAAGATCTTGAAATTCCTTACAGAATGTTTTTTTTTTTGAAAATATTATAGCTCAAAAAATGAGGGAGTAATCGTCGAAAAACCGACTTCTTGAATTTTTTATTTCAGAGCAAAATTCCGCTTCACTGGCATATTCTTCTGAAAGTTCAGAAATTGAATATCCAAACATTGCAGATTTGATACTTTTTTCTCACAGCTTCACTGGAGGTGACTCAACTTCTGCCTTCTTCAATAAAGGTGAAAAAAAATTTATCGATATTTCAGAACGTTCCGACGTAAGAGAAAAGGCGAAGATTTTTCATAATAGTTCTTCAACGCTTGTAGATATTTTAGAAGCCGGTAGATACTGTACCAAAATGTTGTTTGGACTTACTATAGACACTATACCTTAAATACATTGAAACGTGTAACTAACTTGTCTGAATACCTCGAACAAATCAGATATAACTCATTTATTAATTTAACCACTAAAAAGAAGGCTGTTAGATTTTCATCTCTTGTCCCAATAGTTGGAGCTTTCAATGAGCACATAATATGGTTGGGTAACAAAAATATTAATTATTTTGATTGGGGTTGCATTAAAATTTACGAAATTTTGCATCCAATCAAAGACCAAAATGAACCGGCATCTGAGGAGCTTTTGCAAATGATATTTTGTAATTGCAAAAAGGGATGCGGTTCAGCGTGCGGTTACCAACGAGTAGGCATCTTTTGCAATGCAATATGCAGAACCTGCAGTGAAGACACTTGTCTAAACAGCAGTTTTAGATCAAGAGGAAGATGTGGATACCGAGAGCGAAGAGGAAACGAAAAACTATATTGAGTGCAAATAAATTTTTATCATTTTCACTCATTATTACTGCAAAAAAACTGCAATATTTATATTTTTGGTCACAAAGGGTGGCTTTTATAAGCATTGTGTTTAAAAAACGACAAGAGTTATATCACTGATGAAATATTCTCGATTCACTATTAATGCACT
>JARQZK010005108.1:255000-535000 GCA_030704885.1 Cynegetis impunctata | reverse complement strand
ATCACCCATAGACAGCAAACACTTCATATTTACACAGATTAAAAACCTACATCTGAGTAGATTTTTATTCTGATAAAATATATTCACATTATCAAATTATCAAACCGATTGCTTATACCAATCTGCACATTTGAGTCACTCAGTATTTTTATGTCATCCTTGAAATTGATTGTTCTCTGAGATTAGTATCATACAATACATATGCGGTTTTTTTTATAAAAATTTTGTATTCAAATTCATATAAATATATAAATCTGTTTCTGTATAAATGTTGATGAAACCTTCAGCTACACTGAATTCGGACACATTTTCCTCTCTATTTATATATATTATATATAGATATATATATATATATATATATATATATATATATATATATATATATATATATATATATATATATATATATATATATATATATATATATATATATATATATATATATATATATATATATATATATATATATATATATATATATATATATATATATATATATATATATATATATATATATATATATATATATATATATATATGATAAAGCCACGAATGTCGTGGCGAAACGTCAACTTTTTAATAAAATCAAGTTTTTTGAAATTCAACAAGCCTGTTATTGCTAATAATTATGAAAAGATTATATATATATATATATATATATATATATATATATATATATATATATATATATATATATATATACGAAGCAGATAATGCAATTGAAAAATGAGACAAGAAAACATATTAGAATATAGCCATCAATTCCACGAATTCAATGTCAGCGCTCAGTGAAGAAGAACTTTTTCATTGTAGTGTAATCCTTAAGGTTATCAATATGACGATAAGAAGGTCTTTCATATAAATAAAGAAACAAGGGAATACTCTAGGTATTTGGATGGAAAAATCAACGGATTTGAGGTTTTCTGCTGCCATAAAATGTCTCGCGAAATAGGGGGATGTAGAACGTTTGTATTTTTTTCACAAAATGAATTTCCGACAAAGAAGCTTGAAGTCTTTTTTTATAAGTATCTTCATTTTTTTTGATTTTTTATTTTATTTTTGCACATGCAACAAATTTCAAAAAAAATGATCGAGGTGAATATATTTCTCACAACTTCTCGCACAGTTCGTCAATCGTCTTAACAAAATAAACTACCAATTGAATTTAAAATAAACCCATTATTTTCAGAAACAATAAGTAATATGGTTACCATGAAAAAATAAATAACTCTAACATACCTGCAGTATAATCGAACAGTTTATTATTTGAATACTTATATTGAACTGCTCTTTACATACTCTTATCAGTCATCAATTTCGAAAAGTGTAATTCAAATTACTAAACAAACACTCTATGGGAAATATGTTGACACCTACTGCACGATAGTAAAATAAGAAAATTAACATAGGGAATATACAAGGATACTATTCCAAATTACAGTTATCTTTTGTTACTCTTTCAAACCAAAGGGAGTACAGGAAACTGTATTACATAATTCGAAATCGAAATACTGCCACTCCGCTGTAGATGGCGGTCATATTCGCAAATGGAAGAGAAACCTATTTTCAATTTATTCGTTAGTGCCAAACAAAATCCAATAAAAGTAGTTATAATTGTGGCAGAATGTCCAGTTCCAGGTAGTTTGATATTTTCTGAATGGCTCTTATTATAACCCACTCCTACCTTTATACTTCCTTCTTTACGACAATCATTTATGTATCAGTAGAAATAACAAAGTAGTTTTCAATTTATGTAAAGTTCCGCTGTTCCGCATACATAACCTCTCAGCATTAACAATATACTCCGAGTAACCGAGATATAAAATCAGTATAATAACAGTATTTAGTGAAATCTGGTCTGGTATACCTATTGCATGAGAAGAATAACTTTTTCCATCATTATGCAGGAGTGGAAATATTAAAGAACAATTTATGGCAGTGTTTTTTTATATTATAACAGGCGAATAAATAACCTTTAGGTATTACAGATAACATGGTATTTTATTATTTTTTTACATTTGATCTAACATATTCAATTGCATGATTTGAATAACTAATTCGAATTTTATGCAGAACTGGGAATATTACAGTCGAAAACATTGCAGTATATTTTCTCCACATAAACGAACTATTCAATAGCAATTACAGATAATGTAATGTTTGTTATCAACTAATTTGTGTCCAAAAGTTATCCTTTATCATTTTATTGAAATTTTTAATATTTCTTAATCAATATAAATATTTGTATTGAAATGTCAACTTCTTGTTCTAGTTTGCTGTCATAGCAAAAGGTTTTCCTAATTTTCCATTTATTTAATTGGCAACAATGTGAAATAATACCGGTCATATTCATTTCGATTTCGAGACGACTTTACCCAAAATAGTTTCCCATACACAGATGTAATTCGATAGAATTATAATGTTGCCACAATACGTTACCTGTTTCATAGCATAATTAACCCTAGAATACTAATATGATTTTTACACACGTTAATACTAATGTGTCGTAAAATTTACGACTTTTTAAAAAAAAAAAGCATATCAGACGTAAATATTTATTTAAAAAATTATAAAAATTAACATAAATTCTTTGGACTTTTAGCAACACATTTCATTTATAAGTTTGTAAAAAATTACTTATCTTGTAAACATGTTGTACAGCATGTCTCACGATGTTCTCCACAAATTGGGTGTTTGCATTGGGGGCAGTATATAGCGGTCATACGCCTCAGTCTACTGGGACAGTAAAAACAAATTGTACGTTTCATCTCTGGAGGATCAGTATTCTCGGGTTGAGGGTTAATTTTGAGAATATCGCAAATCGTTTGGCGGAGATTACGGCGCAAATTTTTGTACTTAGTCTTTGCTCCATCCATGGCCTGGCAAGCTATTACTCAAAGTTATCATAAATTGATAACGTCGCTTTGGTTTTTCGCGATTTTTTATTTTATTGCTGCAGTATAGGACATATGAATTGATACTGGCAGCATTAACCATTCCATAAAAAACACACAACGGCCACCTCCTAGTTTTCCTACTACAACTCATATTGGAGCATAATTGGTCAAACGTGTCCACTCCCGATTTTGTTTCGTTGTAATTCAAAATGATTGCTGGTTTACCTTTGTCTTCCGAAACCTCAGCTCCCTCATGTAGTGTTGATAGTAATAATACTAATTTGTTTTTCTTGGGCACGTAAGAGACTAAAGTTTTGTTTTTATCAAAACAAAACATTGATGTTTGAGGCTCCCTACCTTTTAATTGCAACAACTCGGGAGGGATTTCTCTTTTATTTTTACGCAATGTGCCAATAATAGTCAATTTGTACTCATCGCCTAATAGTTCGTCTGCTAATCCAACAGACGTAAACCAGTTATCCATGGTAATGTTTCTGTTACTACCATGAACTGATTTAGTCAACTCCTTTACATAAAAACTTGCCAGTGGCAATCCACCGGTCTGTGTCGATTTTCCCAAATAAGGACTGGCATCTATCATATATTGAGACGAAGAATCACACAGCATTACAATTTTGATTCCATATTTGGATGGTTTATTTGGAATATACATTCGAAATGGACATCTTCCACGAAAACCCAAAAGCTGTTCATCAATTGTAAGGTATGATGAAGGAGTATACGATGCTTTACATATTTCAATAAATGCATTCCATATTTCACGAATGGGTTCGAAAGAATCATTTTTGACCCTTTCCCGTCTCGTTGACTTGTTGTCAAATCGAAGGCAGTTTACCAAAAAGATAAAACGGTCACAGGGCATACAAGCTTTATAAAATGCACCAGAGATTGTCGAGTCAAACATTTGTTTTGCATTCAAATGATTGTCCTTTTTTACAGCATACAATATCAAAATTGCGACCATGGCTAATAGTTCCTCTTTAGACAAGGCAGACACAGTCGATAATTGGTCAGAATAATTTTCAGATTTCCTTGCAATTTCTTCATTCGTATGACGAATAATTGTATCCAGAATGTCATCAGTAAAGAAGTACAGGAAATATTCAGCATTAGTGGAATATTTTCCAGCTTTTCCTCTACTTCCGGCCATAAAATGAATAATATTTCGACTGGCAGTTCTCCTTGACCTAACGGGCATTTCGACAGACCATTTGTGACCATCTTTTCCTTTTAGACGTCTAGACTTTGGTTTTATTATATATTTCGGATTTTGTTTTTGCTTTTGTAGTACCAATCTAGATAAAGGAATATTATCATGAGTTGATTCACTTTTTGCCTCTTTTTCTGACTCAGCTCTCGATAAATTTTGATTGACCTCACTATCATCACTTGTATCACTGCTATCACGTTCCATTTCCAAATTATCTTCTTCCTCCCAATCGCTCTCGTTATCCTCAAAAAGCTGTACTTCTAAATCATCCTCTCCATTCATATTTTTTTCAATTTCTCTCTGTAGTTCTTGCTCAGTCAAAGGACTATTGTAATCCATTTTCTCTAAAAAAGTGCTTGTATAAAATCAGTTGAACATAAATACAAAATAACCTTACTTTTTTCCCGACACTTCTACAAAAATTATACGTTAATACTAATGAGTCGTAAATTTTACGACGCTCAGCTCAAAACACAGTTAACACGACCGAATTTAAAACAAGCCTGCACTTCTATGTTTACTAGAAGACTACCTAGGAAGGTACTGACTGAAACGCACAGATCGATAGCTTGCACGGAAGGTATCGAAATTTTACGACATAACACGAGCGTCGTAAAATCTACGATACATTATGAGTCTAGGGTTAATTCAACCAACAGAGTTTCTTTTATTAATTTAGCTGTTCAAACTTGTGAAATTCATTTAAATATTCGCTCTTCATTAACAGGGCGATATTACATCCTTATATCTTATTAATCCCGCTAAAATTTTCCACAGATCCTTTCCCGATACCTTTTCCGTCCAGAATAATGAAACTCCAGTACAAATTTCCGAAACGGACAGCTTCTGTCTGCTCCCATCTCAATTACTCCGAGGAAGACCGTTCGGAGGATGAGAACGAAAATGAAAATGACTCCTATATTGATGCTTTGTGGCATGTCCACAAAAGTATTGATAAGTTGTTGGGTAAGAGGCTGTTGAAAGGATGAAGGTTTCGATGAAAAATATTTTCTTATATTTATTCACATTCTGGTCCAGACCTTCATTCAACATTTGAACTGTTGAGACCGATACTATATCTTTATTAATGATTATCATAACAAACAAGAAATCAATTCATGCAAAATATAAGACCATAATCAATTTCATCTTGATGACTTCATGTGAAAAGTCTTAAAAATTTGAAAATTAACAATTTTTCAAGGGGTCTGCTTATATTTATTTCACGAAATCTACATTCACAATGCAACATGATTTATAGAAAATTTCAAGTCACCCTGACTCAAGATCTCCAAACAGCTGTTCCGATCTTTATAGATTTCTTCAGTGCAGCTGACTTGATTCGGAGTGAATTAACGTATTTCTAACGTTCCCCACTACGAATTGCGGCCCTCCGCCAAAAATATTGCGCACCAATCGTTCACTGTTTGGACAGAAAATGCAAAATTTCCAAACACTACGTAGTGGAGTAGACATCTTCATGTCGGGAGGTATTTGTTGTCTCAAAAGAGTTCTGCATTTTCGGTCCAAACAGTGATCTATTAGTTCTTTGTCTTTCTACTATTAACCCAGTCAATGAAGGTTTTGTGTCGCAACTAATTAGGGGAAAGCTAAATTTTTGCAGGGTGTTAGCACATAAAGTATACACTAAAAAAATACAAACTCCCGACCCCTACCCCTCTTGCTTTTCCCCCCACCCCTTCAGCAACCCTACAAAAGCAGTACTCTGGTTATGTACTTACAGCTTGAAAACTAATGAGGTTAGCGGGGTGATCTTTTTTTCATTTCACTCCTAACAATATTATAAACAGATTATGTTATATTCATTTCTTATGTAGATAGCTCAGTTTCACAGTAATACTTAATTATATACAGAAAACTGTCAATACAAAAAACAAAAAGTAACTTCAACAAATTATAGCTTTTTATCATTACGTCATAGGAAGAAATGTTTCGAACAAAACTTATAGATAATTCAATTGGCTTCAAAATGATGGGTGTAGTAAAGCTTGCCGTTAAGAATATGTCTTCATAGAGAGCGGTGAAACAGTAGTGGATACCGCGCCGCCGGTCCTAGCAGGACCGTTAATGCTAACCCCTAAAGTGCACCACTGCTAATACTGCTATTAATGATCTTGAATAGTCATTCGGTTGAAATGGAGTAACAATGTAATGACGTTCTCTTTAAGTTTTCACTACCATAGTTCAATTTTTTGCTATAAAAGTTTATGGTTCTCTGGTGTTACTGATAGTCTACGAAATAATGTCAATGCGTGGCAAACTAATTAAGTTTTGAAGTAAATATATCAAGAATAGTACATTTAACATTATTTCCTGCGCAGCGGATACTACTAATGTTTAATTTTACTTTGTGTTTAATATTGTCTTTTTTAGGAAATTAATATTATAAGTAGTTCACTTATAACATTTCTAACATATTCAAGATAGTACATTTGAACAAATTATTTCCTGCGCAGCGGATACTTTTAGTCTTCAATTTTACTTTGTGTTAAATATTGTCTTTTGTAAGATGTTCACTGCCTACATTTTGTTGATTAAGTGCAAATATTGGTTAAAATCATTCTACTACAGTGTCCACATAGACGTGCAATCGAACCAAGCATTACGGCAACTACAGTTTGTAACACACAATATTTTACAATTGCAAGATATTAATAGGAAAAGTTTTCTTGGGAAGTCATTAATGAAATCGTTAAAATCAATATGAGAATTAACAGGTGGGAAACTCAGAGCACCTTCAATAAATGGGTATTACGAGCAACGTCATATCTACGACTATATGAGGCCTTCAGAAGTTTTGTAGGATTGAACTACAACAATCATGAGCAGCATGTAGAGCCAAGAGAAAGCCGAAAATCTACAACATAAGTAAACCCAAGAGATCTGTATCAGTTTGTAGGTACAACAACAGTAGCCTGGTCGACAATGACAGTATCGGCGTCATCTTCCGCAAAAACCACATTAGCAACAAACCTCGTTGTAACTGCTTCTATTAGCCCCTCCTTGTTTTGAGGATTTGCTAGAAAGTCTGCTTGTTGTGTTGTGCAAATTGTATTATCACCACAGAAAATTGTGTGGGAAAATTTCTTTGATACTCTTTCTTGTTCTTGTAGTTTCGTGGTTCGAACGTTGATATAACCATCGAAAACGACTGTACCTTTATTTCCATACTTTCCAAGTACATATTTCAAATATGAGTCCACTATTCCCTTGAAAGTGATTTCTACATAATTTCCAAACCACTGCATGTGAACATTATCTTTCATCTATCACAAAAACAGCTTCATTTGCCTTAAAGATTTCTTGGACAATCGCACCTTCGAATAGTTTCAGGAACGATGCTTTCACACCTTTTCGTAGTAATGTATGGTCAAATAATGAAGGTGGGTGCGATGCTAATTTGAACTCGGAATAAGATTTCAATTTAACAGGGCTGTCACAGATGCATATAATTCTATTGAATATTTGCTGAGAGTTTATTGAATCTTCTTTACACCTAACTTTGATAGACTTGAAACTCGCCTGCGTTATATCCATAGATTTAATATGTACTTATCTTCATTTAATTGAAAGTTTGTACCACCATTTTTTTTAATTGATTTCAAGCGGACTTCATATCAATTAACATAAATGTCAAAAACCATTTTCGTCGGAAGAAATAAATTCACCAGTGCTACAAGCACTATAGTTGTGCTGACTCAGCCAATCCTTGATCTTTAACATATTTTGTAGGTACCTTGATTTACGGCTTTCTCTTGGCTCTACATGCTGCCTGTGATTGTTATAGTAGGAAACTAGGAAATTTCTAAAATTTTTTCACTTAGTCGTAAAAATGAAAGCGTTCCTAATACCCATTTATTCAAGGTGATTTGAGTTATTCCTCTCCCATGAGTAAACTTTCTTATTGATTTTAACTATTTCATCAAAGACTCTCCAAGTGCACTTCTCCTACTGATATCTTGCAATTATTGTAAAACATTATGTGTTACAAACTGTAGCTGCCGTAGCTTGGTTCGATTGCACGTCTATGTGTGGATACTGTACTGGAATGATTTTTACCAATATTTGGACCTAATCAACGAAATATTAGAAGTGAACTACTTATAATATTAATTTCATAAAAAAGAAAATATTAAACATAAAGCAAAATTAAACATTAATAGTATCCGCTGCGCAGGAAATAATCAGTTAAAATGTACTATTCTTGATATATTTACTTCAAAACTTAATTAGTTTGCCAAGCATTGACATTATTTCGTAGACTAACAGTAACACCAAGAGAACCATAAATTTTTATAGCAAAAAAATGAACTATGGTAGTGAAAACTTACAGAGAACGTTATTACATTGTACTCCTTTTCAACCGAATGACTATTCAAGATCATTAATAGCAGTATTAGCAGCGGTGCACTTTAGCGGTTAGCATTAACGGTCCTGCTAAGACCGGCGGCGCGGTGTCCACTACTGTTTCACCGCTCTCTATGAAGGCATATTTTAAACGGCAAGCGTTATTGGACCCACCATTTTGAAGCCAATTGAATTATCTATAAGTTTTATTCGAAACATTTCTTCCTATGACGTAATGATTAAAAGCTATAATTCGTTGAAGTTACTTTTTGTTTTTTGTAGTGACATTTTTCTGTATATAATTAAGTATTACTGTGAAACTGAGCTATCTACATAAAAAATGAAAATAACATAATCTGTTTATAATATTGTGAGGAGTAAAATAAAAAAAATATCACCCCGCTAACCTCATTAGTTTTCAAGATGTAAGTACATAACCAGAGTACTGCTTTTGTAGGGTTGCTGAAGGGGTAGGGGAAAAGCAAGAGGGGTAGGGGTCGGGAGTTTGTGTTTTTTTAGTTTATACTTTATGTGCTAACACCCTGCAAAAATTCAGCTTTCCCCTAATTAGTTGCGACAAAGCTTGTTTTTTTACCTTCATTGGACTGGGCTATATCCATATAGTAGTTCATCCGCGATTTTATAGAGAAACAATAAGAAATATGTTGATCTTTGATTCACTGTTACATTTTGAATACATTATCCTTGTGGAATACATATAACCAGCTCCCTTGGAAGATTGTGTGATGATTTCAAATTATTGAACAATTTTTTTCGTTCACTTTATGTGATATCAGAAAGTTACTGTTAGTTACTGTTTGGTATGGATTTTGGTCTAACGAATATTCGGTCCTTTATTCGTCCAAAACGAAACCGGCGTTACCATATCCATCAACAGCGGGTGCTACTGATCTATAATGATTATTTGTAGCCTGAAAACTTAAATAGATACTGATGATGAGTGGTTTCAATAGAGACATAAAGCAACATCATAAATTACAACACTTATCCGTATACGTAACGGAAGAAGATAAGTGACCTATCAAATAAAGGTATAAAGCAGTATAAAATGTATTAACACAACGTATCTGCTTTGAGTGTTAACCTAAAAAAATGGTATTTTTATTTTTGGTAGTATTTTTGCTTTTATTTGGAAAGTATGGATGCAATTCTTGATCCAATGTTAATTGAAGAAGACGATGATGATGTGGATGACCTCATGCATATATTGCATGAAGATGAATTGTTGGGAGTCAGAGCGACAGTTTTCGGGCTGTTTGATTTGGAACTTTATAATAATGCTCGTTGTCTGTCTATGTTCAGATGTTTTAAAGAGGATATACCACGATTGCATACTTCGTTTTGTGAAGTCTTCACAACTAATCTCTCACATTTTTTCCAATCTCATTCCACCTGGTTGGGACTTCATATGGATTTTCCCCTTGAATTTCCCTGAGTAGGACCAAGTCATCATTTTCACTATAGTAAAGTCTCTTTCTTTTTGCATCCATAGTTGTTGCCATAAAACTGACGAAAAATACTCCAAAATAAAATGAAAACACCGAGGGAAACACAAAATAAGAATCAGAAAAGATAAACAATAAAGTTAGGCTATTTCATTGGAGGAGAAATGGTTTGGATACGTCACGGATCGCGATAATATACGGTGCCGCATCGATACATCTCACGTAACGTATCGAAGTAGACGTATCGGGTCTGCACATGCGCATTTCGATACGGATAAGTGATGATTTTAGATACTGCTTTATGTCTCTAATTAGTAGGATTGCGCTACGCACCACACAGCACATGCTACAATGGGCATATTGCACTAGCGATTCGAGGTCAAGGTTATATCGCGTGAGTCCTTGAAATTCATGTTATACCGCCATTCGGCTCATTTTTTGAGGCTTTATTAAACCGAAGGTCTCTTTGAATGAACCGCTAGAAGTCGACATAGTAATCCACCAAATTCAGCTAGAACTTTGAGATGAAGTCGTCGAAATGTGACCTCCCCCTCCTAGTGCCATCAATTTTAGCTACGGCCAACATTTGAACGATGTTATATTTCGTAGTTTATATCATAAAATGTTCTACCAAATTAAAAATATATAGTGGATATACAGGGCCGGCGGAAGGCTAGTTTAACGCCTGTGCGAAAGGCAAATTTTCCGCCCCCTCCCCCTCGATTTGATGAAACACATATTTTTAAAAATTTGTAAGTTTTGCAATAACTTTCATGTGGAATCAATTTACAAAGTTAAAATAAAAATACTCAAAGAAAAACTAATGCGTTACTATATTCTCTTTCATAATCGTGAATCCTGTGTCACTCAAATTGTTTTATTTTCGTTCAAAAAATCTAGCGTCCTTACTCCTTATTGAAAGATTCTTTATGAATGCATTTTACACTTAGTTTTTGTGAGAGTATTTCTAGTCTGCATATCATTGATCGAGAACTCAAACTCTCTTAAAAGTAGTGGAATAATTTGTGGCACGAAATCCATCATATTATATCAAATTAATTTCATAACTTTCAAACTCGATTTGAGAAATTTTATTCAAGAATTTCAATTAAATATAATGAATTTATGCTAGTGTTTTTTTGTTAAATCTGAAGAAATATTCTAATCCACTACTTTTCTCGAAACGAAGGATTTTGCATTGCAACTTGAAATTTTTTTTTGAACCCTGTTAGGTGACGGAGAAAATAAGCAGCAATACAAATACTTGTATAGAGAGAAGCATCAACTGTCGCACTTATTCGTACGAATATCAGTAAATTATCATTAAATCACAATATTAGTCAGTAGGTATTAACTAAGCGATAATCTGTTTTATCATCGTAGTATCAACTACTCGAATTTAGTAATAAAAGCGTTTTGTTAAACCAAAACCTTCGTTATCGTCTGTAGTTGTAGTATAGTACATCAGTTCTCGAAGAATGAAGGTCACTTGAAGCCAGTCGTATGTTAATGTCGAAAAGTATTCGAACCAACACAATTAGAAGAGTTTAAAAACATGGGTGAGTGGGACGTATTATAAATAGTTTTTCATCTCATTCACATCATATTTTCAATGTCAATAAGTGTTCTTTGGAACATTGTGATTATACTCAGGTTGAATTCGGTAATTTGAGCATTGAAGTCATTGTTTAATGCAGTTGCGTAGTTTTTTTGTCGTATAGAAAATTATATATTATACAATGACCATTGGCTGCATATGGAAAACTTTTTATTATTAGTTTTCTTTAAAATATGTAGGCCTTATAAAAAGTTCTGCATGTTCTTGAAACCAAAAATCAGCTATTACATTGTATCGGTCGTATACGAGGTGTGTCAAAAAAATGATTTTTGATGAAGAGTAAAGTACCTTTATTTTTAACCATATAAAAAATATGTATAAATAAAAGACGTTAAGTATTAAAAATAATTTTCAAATATTAAATTCAGCTTATTTACAATTAAAAAAAATGTTCCCTGCGATAACACTGAAAGTTTAAGGTGGAACATTAATACATAATAATTAATCAAGTAGCATTAGGTAATGTTCAAACTTGAAATTTCTGTCTTATCGCAGAGAACTTTTCTTTATTGTTAATGTGCAATATTCATAATTTGAAAATTATTTTCAATCCTCAACATCTTTTCTCAATCAAAGTTTTCGATATGGTCAAATATTAAGGTACTTATCTCTATCAAAATTAATTTTTTTGACAAACCTAGTATATGAAGGATACAATTTACTATCTGAATATCTATTTGAATTTTGGGGTATAGATCATGCAAAACTTTTAATACAGAATACATTCTTTTGGTAAAACTAATAATAAAAAAGTTTTCCATACGAAGCCAACTTGCATAGACACTCTGTATGTATATATATATATATATATATATATATATATATATATATATATATATATATATATCATTTATATATATATATATATATATATATTTATATATATTTATTTATCTTTATTTATATTTATATATATATATATTTATATATATATATATATATATATATATATATATATATATATATATATATATATATATATATCTATATATATATATATATATTGTTGTTGAGAATAATTGTTTGATTTCATTTATTTAGAGCAGGGGTGCTCAAACGGTCGATCGCGGAAACTTTCACAGTCGATCCCGAGGAGCGTGGCAACACCGCCCAATAACCCCCTTCGCCCTAACGACAGCACAGTGTTTTGAAGTGCAAAATAAATCATATTCTTGCAAATGTATTTGTTTCATTTTTAGTAACATTAAGTTGGTCGATCGCTTTTCACTTAAATATTTTGTGGTAGATCGACAGCACTGTAAGTCTGAGCACCCCTGATTTAGAGTATACCATCGAGTAATATACCGCCTTCCTCAGTACTACCTTTATACATATTCAGCTTGTTTCAGTAAATGACATACTGAAATAAAGTTGAAGATACTCAACCAAAACTAAGCAGCAACTCTTTTCAAAATTTTAAGCAATACTTTTGAAAATTATAGTACCTACCTTCCAACATTGAGTATTAAGTGCCAATGTTTATCCCCCCCCCACCTAAATGAATATAGATTAATTTTTATCAGCGTGAACATGAAATATGTTGATATCCTTTTGATATTTTATATAAATATATATATATATATATATATATATATATATATATATATATATATATATGTGTGTGTGTGTGTGTTTGTGTATGTATAGATATAAAATATTTCTAAATATATTAAAAGGGGTCCATTAAAATATTTCATGTTTACGTGTGAGCTGATAAAATTCAACGTTTATTCATTTAGGGTTATAAAACATCTCAATTTGACTTCCACTTTAAACCATTCATTAGTTTCTTCTATTCTAGGTGATATGAGCAATACCAATTTGCATCAGAAGTGTGAATCATTAACCAGTCTGATGGATGAAGAGGACGAAAAATTACCTCCTACTTACATAGTTGTTACGGTAGATAAGGACGTACCCTACCAGACATTGTCGTGGCTGGTCAATAAAATAAAAGGAAGCCGAAGAGATGGTGGTGCAGAACTGGTGGTAATGAAACAGCCGTGTTCCCCAGATGAGGTGGGTAGTTTTGTTGCAACGTAAATGCTCTATTCATAAAATGATCGTTCTTTGTGTATCTTATGTAATAGTTCCATTAAGGGTCTGGTTCCTTCTGTTTCTACAGACTAAACAGAGAAGTTGTTGATTCCCTAACAGTCAGGTAGTGGACATTAAATCTTCACTTGAAACGTTCAGTTACTGTTGGTAACAAAATATTCGTGGGATAATAGTTTTGTAATAATGTGAGTGCAGATAATAAGTCGTGTAGTCTAATAAGGCCTTAGTTAAAATGGACAATTCAAAATGTCGCTTGAAGTTAGACTCATAGGGAGCTAACATTCATAGATGGCGTCTCAAACCTGTCGCGATGCATTTTCTCGCTTACTGCCCCCAGAGCAACGTCATTCATGGCAGGAATGATTCAAATCAAACGTCAGTATTTTTTGTAATATTGCACATGTCTGCTTTATAGTTTATCTCATGTCCTTTCCAAGAAACAGCATTTACTTCTTCTATATTGACAGAAGCTCCAGTTTCTCTATATTGGACGATATTGATAAAGAAAATTCGCAGCCTCATGTGTCAAATGATCCCCTATCGACATCAACAATTCGAGAAAATGAAATTCAGCATACCGCAAAAAGAGACCTTCTGGAAGGTTTTTTCGCATAGTCTCCTGTATTTCGCTGGACGCTGGGCCAAGTACCAAGCATTCCAGCAGCTCATGCTGAAATTCTGTACACGCCGGTTGAAATTACTGAAAGAAAACCAACGGTTAGAAAGAAGCCCATAAGTTACAGTTGATCTCTAGTCACCAAAGACCTGTTTGACAAATACAAGGAAGAGAAAAACATGAAAAAACCTCGAACCCATAAAGTAGAAATGTTACTGAAGAATAATAGGCGACTTGTGCATGACTATTAATTATTGATCTCAACTACCAAGTTCAAGAAGCCTATTCTGATTATTTATGTTTGTTAAAGTCTAATATAATACTGCTATAGTATATTGAAGCCTACTGACAGTAATTTTGAAAATGTTTAATTCTGCCTTTTTAACTGCAGAAGTTGCCATTTTTTGTTTATATTTGGCAGTTATTGATCTTAAAGTTTAATTGTTAATTCATTTAAAAAGTTTTTATGTTATTACCCGTACCTACTTATTCGTTTGTTTATTCAGTACTTATCGCAGATTCTCAAAGATACTGATCCTTTCAGGATTACGTCCTGCACGTGTCGGCGACGAGGATCAAATTCCTCGAGGCGGCGGAAGAAATGGAAATGATGAAGGAGGACTCCAGCGGGCAGATGCGGGAGTTCACGGTGAAACAGTTGGACGACTTCCTGCCCAAGGGGATGGGCGTCGAGGACCTCTTCACCGTAGCCGAAAGACAGACGATCGTCAGACGCGAGCTGGAGAACGTGAGGGCGGTGCCCGAGGACGACCACGTGCCAGGGTATCCCGACGTCCGTCTGTACGAAGGACAGAGCATCGTCTCAGTTTGCAGGTAGGGGAGATGGATTTGCTCAACCTAAAATTCTTCAAATTAAACATTTACAACTATTGTTCAATTAATATGTATTCATTGCCGTTAATTGATATGGAAAGTTGAGCGTCGATCATATCTAATACGTAATTTCATACCATTCCTTATTAATGTACCAATCATGTGAAAAAAAAATATTTTTCACTATTTCACGAAACCTGTTGGTAGTTTGGATGATGTCCCATCTAACTTTTCAACATGAGGTGACCAATTCTCCAATATGTTTTCATATATTGAAATTTCACAAATTTTTATATATATATATATATATATATATATATATATATATATATATATATATATATAAATATATATATATATATATATATATATATATAAATTCTCTACCTTGTTGTTAATGATATTTTTGAGCATTCATTTCACGTTTTCAGAAAGCACAATATATTGAAGAAGGTTTACCCACTACACGATCACGAACACTTGAAGAAATTAGGACAAAAATGGTACATATCACAAAAACAACCTTTCGGTAAGTTAAACTGAATTGATTTAGTGGTGCCACATAGCCAGTATATAAAGGTTGTTTCAATAAGAGCGCGCGCGTCATGTTTGACAGTCATAATGTCACACGATTATGACGTGACCGATCGACAGTTGATGGATGGGAGTTAGTAAACGTGGAGCATTACACAGAAGAACAACGCGTCCTGATAGTCAAAAATTATTATCAAAATGGTGAAACGTTAATTGCCACTATTCGTAAAGCGCGTCCAATGTTCGCTCGAAATAATGTGCCTAATTCATCTACTGTGAACGGAATAATCTAGATACATACCTACCCTGTGGGTATTTATCTCGATCTTACCAAGGCTTTCGACTGCGTATCACATGATAGGCTCTTGGAGAAGCTTGAAGCTGTTGGTATTAGGGGAGAGCCACTTATGAGGGTTTCTGCTTATCTTAAAAGGCGAAAGCAGTTTGTCTCAGTACCACATAATAATGGAAGGGAAATTAGTTTTGCAAACTCGGGGGTAAATGAGATTGAACTTGGAGTGGCACAGGGATCAGTACTTGGCCCGGTGCTTTTCATACTATATATGAATGATTTAACAAATGTGGTTGGTGAGAACATTTGCGACACATACTTCGCGGATGATACATCCTTTATTGTCTCAGGGACTAGTGAGGAACTTAGAAAAAAGTGTGAAGACAATCTTAGTGGCGTTTTGAGCTGGTTCAATGAAAATCGACTATTACTGAATGTTTCCAAAACTAACATTGTCCAGTATAGAAATTTTCAAAAAAAGTGGATAAATTTGAAATGATCATTGATGGAGATCGATTATCTGGTGTGTCGCATGGGGAATAACGATGGATGAACTGGAAGAAGCATTGTGTTGATGTTTGTGATAGGCTTCTGGGTGTATCATATCTTATGAGAAATCTGAGAACAATTTTAACGCTGCCACAACTAATAAATTTTCATAATGCTACTCTAGACTGAGATACGGCATTTGCTTTTGGGGCGTTTCTTCAGGTGCTACGGACGTATTCATATGTCAGAAACGCATATTGAGATCTTTGGAGGGCATGAGCAGTACAGTCTCTTGCCGGGGTCTTTTTGCACGTTATGGGATCTTGCCTCTGTTCGGATTATTTCTGATGGAATTGAGCACATATGTTCATCTTAATAGGGGCAAATTTCCCAAGAACAAAAATATACACGAGGAGAACACACGCGCCAGAAATGATATACGCAATACATTCCAACGGCTCAACATAAGCAGAAAGTCCGCAAACTGTTAAGATCCAAGACTCTACAATCACCTGCCCTATGAAATCAGTGAGTCAGGGAGTACGGTTTACTTCAAGCGGTAAAGTTGAAGCAGTATCTATTGACGAATATGTTTTATTCTTTGGAGGCGTATTTTCCAAATGTTTTCTTAGTTTGAAATTGTGATTTGTAGATATTTGACGCTTTCCACACATTTGTAAATGTATGTATAATGGAAATAAATTATTTGATTGATTGATTGAATATTCGAAACCACTGGTTCGGTTAGTGATGTGAAACACATGATACAAGTTCGTTCAGAACAAAACATCACGGCAGTTCGCGAGAGTGTGACAGAAAGGCCAGAGACGTCAATTCGCCATCGGGCACAAGAATTGGACATTTCAACAGGCACTCTTCAGCGAATTCTCACTGAAGATTTACAGCTGCATGCCTACAAAATCCAACTGACTCAATAACTTCTGCCAGTAGACCATGAACAGCGAAGAGACTTGAGCTACCTGCTGATTTAGCAAACAAAATCATTTTCAGTGATGATGCCCATTTTCATCTCAATGGCTTCGTAAATAGGCAAAACTGTTGAATTTGGGGCTTAGAAAATCCACGAATGATTTACCAAATAGTAGTGCATCCGCAACGGGCGACTGTATGGTGTGAATTATGGTCTGGAGGAATAATTGGGCAGTTTTTCTTCGAAAACGAAGAAAGTAATGCAGTAACGGTGAATGGCGAACGTTAACGTGATAACACAGTTTCTTGTGCCTAATTTGAAAGCTATTGATCTTGACGACATGCGGTTTCAGCAGGACGGTGCCACATGTCATACCACCCGTGATACATTAACAATCTTGCACGAGTTTGTTCCTGGTCGTGTCATTTCCCGATTTGATGACCAAAATTGGTCTCCACGCTCTTGCGATTTAACGCCTTTAGACTTCTGGCTGTGGGGTTATCTGAAGTCACAGGTTTATGCCAATAAGCCTGCAACCATCGAAGCATTGATAGCTGAAATTAGACGCTGTATCAATGAAATACCACCACATTTATTCAATAAAGTAATTGAAAATTTCATCAAAAGGGTATGCATATGCCAGCAAAGCTGTGGCAACCATATATTTTGTTTCATACATAATTCCCAAATGTATTTTCTAAAGCAATAAATATTTCAATACTTTGCTACAAAAAACCATGTTTTATTGAACACTGAAATGTTGCGCTCTTATTGAAACACCCTTTATATATATATATATATATATATATATATATATATAAATTTATAAATAAATGTGTAAGAATAAATAAATAAAATAAATAAATATATATATATATATATATATATATATATATATATATATATATATATACTACACAAATGAAATCTGAACAAAACCGCTCATTTTGCTAGTGCAGTCTCCAATTCTCTAGACATAGAATTTAATCGATTTCTTCCTTTTCACTCCACTTTTAAAAAAAATAATGATTTGAGATAGTGAATAACGTTTAATGAATGAGTAATATACCCTATATTATCTTTCCATTTTCTATTTATCTCGTCTTTTCGATTTCACATATATTTCAAAAATTTCAACAGATACTCGGATGCCGAATAACTAGCTGAATAATTCTTTCGTGCAAGAATTCTCGCATAGAAAGTCGAAAAAATGATGTTTCTCAACATTCAGCATATCCTGCCGCGATCATGTTTTATTGCTCTAGTGCTAGTCTAATCATGCTTTGACACCAATAATTTTCGAGTAGTCATGTACATTATAATCTCTCCGAAGTAGTATTATTACATTTCGTTCCCTGTCCTCGCCGCAACCGGGCCATCATGTTTGCCTAATTCGAGTCGCGCCACCACGACCACTAATCGCCGGCGGAAAGGAGAAACGAGAGCCGCACGGAAGAAAGGGGATCATAGGGCTTTTGTCACTTTTGAATAACCGAGATATCGCCTAACGACGCCATTAAGAAAGTCCTTTCATCCCTGAAAAATGCCACTCCGGTTATTAGATGTTGCTCGGTCGCGTAACGCGAGTTACTGATGACGGTCATAACGTTTTCGCGGAACGGAGCCGACTCTTGCGTCAAGATATTCCCGAATTTGTCGAATATTAATCGGCGCTTCAGCGGAGGAGAAAACTCTTCAAGATTGGACGAGGTGAAGATGTTTTCCGGCCCTGATGTGAATAAAGAGAAATTATTATTCGACGATAAGCCCATTCATGTGAATAGAGTATATAGAAGAAACAAACACACACACACACATATATATATATATATATATATATATATATATATATATATATATATATATATATATATATATATATATATATATATATATATATATATATATATATACAGGCTGTCCCACCAGGAAAGAACGCGATCTGTATATGGAAAACTACACATAGAAAACTTTTGAAAATTTGACAGTATACTAATGTTGATAGGGGCAACTCGACTAAAATATTTTCAAGATGGTGGCACTTCCGGTTATACCGGAAGTAGATACCAACTTGCTTATTTTAAATTGGATACCCTATATATTAATACATTTTTAGATTCTACGCAAGATTCTAGGCAGATTTCATGTATTATGTCCTATACCTAAGTCTAAGCGTTTTTGACATATTTAGGTTTTTATGTCAAAAATGACGATTGCAAGCCCTAATATAATTATCAATTGTTCCTATAAGGATTCCCGTATTACTTACTTTGGGGTGGATTCCTTATTGAAAAAGACTTGCTTTAATAGATTTTGTATAGTATTTGGATAACTAATCATACAGGGTGTTCGAAAAAAAAGATCTAAAATGAGATTGAGAAAACTGACAAAAATCAATTTTTTCAAATGGAAAGCCTCCATTCTTCTTATTTTGTAGTATTTAGCATTTAAAAAGAAGGTAACTTTGTATGCAGTTATCTATACCTAAAATTTGAAGTTTTCGAAATATTGCCAATTTAATATTTTTATATGGCAATTTTGCATTCAATCGTTAAACAATTAGATCTAGGATAGCCACGATCGTATTTGACATTTCAAATCATCGTAATGGCACCCCGGTTAAATTATACAAACGAAGATTATTTAAACTTATTTATTATTTATGGACAATGTGATAAATTATTTCAAGAACATGTGATACATGTGCGACCCGATATCCTCATAAACAAAAACCATCACCAAATACTGTTAAACGAATTATAGAAAACTTCAAGAACTTTGGATCCGTAAAAGCATAAGTGTACAAAAAGAAACCAGTTGTTAACAATGAAAATATTGAAATAGCAATTTTGGGATATATTGAAGCATATCCAACAAAATCTTCAAGGCAGATAGCATTATAATCAGGCTTATCTAAATCGTCAGTTCTAAGAATTTTACGGAAACACAAATGTCATCCCTATGCTATCCATATTTTCATTAGTGCAGCATTTAAATGAAAATGATTTAGATGAGCCTTAAAAGTTTAAATAATTTTCGTTTGTATAATTTAACTGGGGTGCCATTACGATAATTTGAAATGTCAAATACGATCGTGACTATACTAGATCTAATTGTTTAACGATTAAATGCAAAATCGTCATATAAAAATATTAAATTGGCAATATTTCGAAAACTTCAAATTTTAAGTATAGATAACTTTATACAAAGTTACCTTCTTTTTAAATGCTAAATATTACAAAATAACAAAAATGGGGGGTTTCCATTTGAAAAAATTGATTTTTGTCAGTTTTCTCAATCTCATTTTAGATCTTTTTTTTCGAACACCCTGTATGACTAGTTATCCAAATACTATACAAAATCTATTAGAGCAAGTCTTTTTGAATAAGGAATCCACAAAGTAAGTAATACGGGAATCCTTATAGAAACAATTGATAATTATATTAGGGCTTGCAATCGTCATTTTTGACATAAAAACCTAAATATGTCAAAAACGCTTAGACTTAGGTATAGAACATCACACATGAAATCTGCCTAGAATCTTGCGTAGAATCTAAAAATGTATTAATATATGGGGTATCCAATTCAAAATAAGCAAGTTGGTATCTACTTCCGGTATAACCGGAAGTGCCACCATCTTGAAAATATTTTAGTCGAGTTGCCCCTATCAACATTAGTATACTGTCAAATTTTCAAAAGTTTCCTATGTGTAGTTTTCCATATACAAATCGCGTTCTTTCCCGGTGGGACGCCCTATATATATATATATATATATATATATATATATATATATATATATATATATATATATATATATATATATATATATATATATATATTTATATATATATATATATATATATATATATATATATATATATATATATATATATATATATTACAGAGTAGCGAGAAAGTCTGGCAACAAGGTATTTTTTTTTCAGACGATTTAATGTATAATCATCAAATTTTCCTCAGAGATGGATTGTTTGAAGAAGTGTTATTAAGTGGCCGGCAAGATCTTCCGACTTGACTCCACTTTATATCAGACATAACTGATTCAAAAACTCTCAAATGTCTTGAGATACAAACAATTTCTCCATAAATGATAAACAATTCTATTCGAAGCTTCAAATACTGATCGTATTATTGCTAAGACACAGGTGGCCAACATTTTGAGCTCCTGTTATAAGGAAACTATTAATATTTTTGTAAGTTAGTATGAATTATGAAATTACATATTGTATGTCTGGGGAAACTGTTTCTCTTATTTTTTAGTAATGTGGTACGTATTCTGTATTTTTGAAAATAGGACGAAATCAGCTTTTCTACGATATATCACTCGACCTACGGTGCTATTTTAAAAATTCAAGATGGCGGAGGTACACTGAATGCAGGCGTCACTCAAGTTTGACAGGACCTCTGAAAAACAGAAAATACAATCCTGTGCATAACCCTAAAATTTAATAATTATACGAGCAATCGTTCCAAAGAAAATACCTTGTTGCCACACTTTCTCGCTACCCGGTATATATACAGCAACTCTGCATTGGAGCTAGTTTCATGAGACACGACGACATGAAATTTCCTTTCACATTTCAAGGAAGAGTGTTGAAAAATTCGATATCCGTGCCATGCACGATTGATTAGCTCAGCGTAGTGAAGAATTACCACCTCAGCTTTCAGTCCCTTTGTACTTCTGGTTTTATGTAAAGAGATCTGATACCCTTATCAGGCTTATCAGTCTCCTTTCTAAGTCTTTTCTGGGAAGGACCTCTCTAGGATTTCTATCCCCTGTCAGAGTACTTTTTCAGAAGACCATAGCTTCGCATTGGAAGATGAGGTAGTTTCTTCCTCCTCCATGCATAGTTGGCATAGAGGTTCTTCTCTAAATATGCCGATGGTTTGCATATGTTTCCTCAGGGAGCAGTGGCCACTTAATAGCCCTACCACCTGTTCGATCTGACTCCTATTCAAATTGAGGATGTCATTAGACATCCTGGTGGTTTTCCAATCATTAGTTCACTGCTATTTTATCTTGTCAATCGTTTCCAAAATGTCTGATGTTATAGTTGTACCCATCGGGTCATGAAGTAGCGGACCAGTGGTTTTGATATTCTAAGTATTGTTTCGGGCCTCATAAACCTGATTCCAGATCCTTTCTTTGCAAGGGAGCCTGCGTATTGTTTCCCTGTATTCCCTTTATGTCCTTGAGCCAACCTGAGTGTAATCTTATTATGGGCCGATAGAATAAAAAGTTTTTATAAACATTCTCAGACCAGTTTTTACCTGATCTGGGAACTTGCTAGAGCTTTCAACGCTGCCTGACTGTCACCAAATATATGAATTTTCTGGTTTTTTTCATCCCTTTCCAACAATCATCTGCAGACATATGTATATGGTCCTTATTTCCTCCTGCAACATAGAAGCATATATCCTCAGCGGTCACACACTATGGATTAATCATCAATTTGTTGAATGAAATTCACAACGTATTTTTTTCTTCATCTTACGCGCTGCTTCTGATGAATCCTCAATAAATTAACCCACAATTAAAGTATGCTTAGGTTCAAACTTAGAATAGGTTGTACGTACATTTGCTTGATGTTATGCGTAATGTATCCATCTAGACAATCTAGAGTTATTACTTAAAGAACGAAGCTAGGTTTGAAAAACTCATTTCTGTAATTTTCAGAGGCATATTTTTTCTTGTGTCGTTTTCTCTTATGTCTATGACATACTCTCAGATGGCCCCATTCTCAAATTTATCCTCGCCCTGGTGCTCTCCTACAAGAGCTATAAACTGATGCGAAAAGTGCCCTACGAAGGGCCGAACGGGGATATCCTTTAAGTCCCCGAACTCTCATTCAAGTATCTCCATTCGAGAAGTCTGAATTGGTACGCGCTCAAGCGTCTCGTAGGTCCTACAGGATAATAGTTTTAATGGCGGGATTAGCGAAGGATAAGAAAGGCTCGTTGTTCCTTGTTCTTTTATAAACTTATCGGGTACAGTATCATACGGTTGGTAATAAGATGAAGGGAAAGTTTTTGCAAAAAAATTATTGATATTTGATTTCTAAAAATGTCTTTCACCACTTTTGGCTTTTTAGCTACTCAATTTCGACGACAATTATATTTGTTATAGACTTCTAGGAAGGGATATAAGATATTGAAATATACTTATTGATTCTACAGTATGCATAAAAATGGAATTCAATTTGTTGTTGCGTGGAAATTGACGACTACTGAGCCGATTTGTCAATTTTATTCTTAGATTCAAATTTTATCGAATTCTGGAAAATTTTGGAGAAACTTAAGGAGCTTTTTTGTATGAACTCACGATTGTTGGATATTGCATTTTCAATAGCCTGTTATTTCTAATGAAAGATGAATAGAAAAATGTAAATATAAATATAAATATATATATATATATATAAGGTCCCTGCGCCTTGTAAGGCCAATTTTTTGCAAAACTTCAATAAATCAAGAATTAAAAAAATTTTTGAAATAAAACTTTATTAAAGTATTCCCTGTTTATTTGAGAAGAAAAGCAACATGAAAATCGACAAGTGAGATCAAATTTCTTAGAGAAAATAATCATTTTAAAAACCTTCGATGTGGGCTTTTTTAGGAATATAGGCACTTATCATATCCCGATTTTGAACAGGTAATTTTTAAACGCTATCGAAACAAAAATCATATCTATACATTAAACTTAACTTATAATATGAGTTTCTTACGTAATCAGTTTCTTACAATATTATTTTTGTGATAATTGGACGGTGGGCCATCTTAGGCTTAACACAACTGAATCTATCAAAAACACAAAAAAACTCTTTGAAAAATATTTAAAAAATATTTTTCCTCCGCTTATTCTAATATTTGTTTCAACTTGAACAAAAAATAATCTTGCAAATTGGAAACTTTTTTTTAATATAATTTTAGTGGGCCTTATTAAGGGTATAGAAAAGAAATCAGTGACATAGGAACGAAAATGACTAACTATAATTACTTGTACTTAAGTATTGTAGGCAATTAACAAACAAATCAAAGTCTTGCAGGCCTTGAGATGCATTCTGGACATGAATTCTTCTACATCCGATGAGGCCATCTAGGGAGCCCGTGTGGTGGGCCTTTATAGGCACTTTTCTCGGCAGCGAGTATTATTGCTATAAAATTAAAATAAACAAAAAGTATACACAACACTTACCTGCATACTAATGCCCTTGAGACTAAGTAACTTTTATTTAAAAGAAATCCGAAAACAGTTTGTTTCTCCAAAGAAACACTAAAAAGTTTGCTATTGTGAAGTTATAAACCGTAAGTTGTTTGCCACGTGACTGACAAACTGTCCACTGCTGCCAATATGGCATACTTATACAAATATATATATTTACATATATATATATATATATATATATATATATATATATCAACAATCAGTTATCAGAAATTGTCATTAAACACACCCCTACCAGTAGCAGACATCCTTTCCTTCATGAACTTCCTCCCTATATAATAAAATTAATAAAGCATAAAAGAAAACTCTACAGAGAATACTGTATAAATAGAGACACAAACTTTAAAAGAGATATAAATAAATATAATAAAAATATTCAAAATATGATACAACAGTACAGAGAAAATAACTGGATTAATGCATGCAACAAAATAAATGAATCAAAAGGGAGGAATTTCTACCGAGAGGTGAATAAACTCTCAAAATACAAATGTCAACAACAAATACCAACTATAGTATATAAAAATAAAGAATATATAACAGCCGAAGAAAAAGCTCAAACATTTGCAAATCACTATAAAGAGATCTTTAGGTTCAACCATGATATCAGCTATGATCAAGAGAATCTACAACAGATAAATTCTTGGTATGACAAATTCTTTAACAACCACAAAAGTCCAGGTGAAAATTTTATAATTGAAGAGGCAGACTACTATGAAATACTTCACAACAGTAAAAATAGCAGCCCAGGTAATGATAACATACCATGGCTGATAGTGAAAAAATTGAGTGAAGCGACACACAAACACCTCATACAAATTTATGAACACTGCTTAAATAAGAACTTATTCCCAGAAATATGGAAAATAGGCCATATAATAAATATACCTAAGCCAAACTTGGATATCAAAAAAGTGGAAAGCTATAGGCCAATCACAATACTACCAGTATTAGGTAAACTATATGAAAAAATCATAAGAAAAATACTGTCAAGTCACATCGAGCAATATATTCCCAAATTTCAATTTGGTTTCAAGAACAAGAAATCAACATCCCACCCGCTAACAATTCTTGTGTCTAACATTCAAAATGCAACATTAAAGAATAACAAGTCTGCAACCTTGAGCCTAGATATACAGAAAGCTTTCGACAACTTGTGGCATAAAGGTCTACTATATAAATTATACAAAAGGAAAGTCCCTGACACACTTGTCACGTTATGCCAACAATTCCTAGCTAACAGAAAACTAGCTGTCAAAATTGGATCCACCATCTCTGAATATTTTAGCCCAGAACAAGGAACTCCACAAGGAAGCCCACTTTCAGCTCTTCTTTTCAATTTCTTTTGCCATGATATGGTTCTCACGGTTGATAATAACTTGTACTTGTTGCAGTTTGCAGACGACACAATAATTGTATCACATGATAAATCAGTTACAACCTGCATACAGAACCTGCAATTACTTACAAATAAAATTTGTACATGGTTTCGATTATGGCGTATGAAGCTGAATCCTGAAAAGTCAAAATTCATGATTTTTCATCACAGAATAAAATCAACATCACCGACTGTATGTATAAACGGAGTTAACATCAAACCCTCAACTTCTATGAAATATTATGATGTGCAGATTGATAATAAATTAAATTTCAATCTACAGACGAATACAGCAAAAAAGAGAACTATCACTAGAGCCAAATACTTTGCCAAACTAACATATAAAAATCAAGGTATAAGCATACAAAATGCCACAAAAATTTATAAAAGCATCTGTCGACCCTTAATTGAATATGCACACCCAATATATGTTAACTGTAGAACTCCAGCAATGAAAAATCTCAAAGTGGCAGAGACAACAGCACTAAGGATTATTACAAGAATCAGACACCCCAACAATATTTTACACAACCCGACAAACCAAATGTTGTATTCAAGAACCAAGATTGAACCGATTGATTCTAGATTTAATGTTCTCAACAAAAAGTTTTTCAACAAACTTAAAGCGCTAGATGACATAGCTGACCTCTATCAAAATGAAGAACATTATACAACATCCAGAAGATATCCTACACAGACACTATTTAAAATACTAAAAAATTTACAATAACTTTTTTTTTTTTTTTTTTTATGTTTAAATTAAAATAGTATATGCTGTTATAGGCTGAAGGACCACAGGTCGATGGCCATTAATAAACGTTTCTCTCTCTCTCTCTCTCTCTCTCTCTCTCTATATATATATATATATATATATATATATATATATATATATATATATATATATATATAACGAAACAATTGTTCTCAATCAGTTACTCCTAAACAGGACTCGAGGATAATATCGATGAAATATTTGTCTCCTCTAGAAAACGAGGCAAAACTTTGTTCCACTAATAAATATAATATTTCGTTCGAGATGTCGGAAAGTTCCTCTACAGTTCTCCCATTTATTGCATTTTCGAAATGGGGGGTAACATATTGTATTGCATAGCTTCCAACTGTGATTGTTTTTCTTGACTGAAAACTTTCTCAGTGGAGCGAAGGGTATAAACTATGTGCCATTAGCTTATAATTTGATCAGAACAAGTGAAATGAAATAAAATTTATCCAACAGGATATATTTCGTCGCAAAACTTGTTCGTTTCTTCCGTCATTTCTAAACGAAATGAATAAGTTTGTTACAATGAAATTGAACGAGGAATATCACTTGAAAATTATTGAATAACCTTCCAAAATATTCTTCACTCACTTTGCTTTGATTGATGTGCAAGAAATCTAGCAAAAGGAATGTAAAATCAAAATTTTCTTAGCCAACCCAAGTGTATCCTTCTGCGCTTGCACACGTAGTGATATCATTAGCATATATAGCGCACGATTAATGGCCCCAATATTGCTTCACGCTAAATTTACTAATCAATCAGCCGTTTCCACACCATACCACATGTCATCCATAACAAGGTAACGCTTACGCGATATCGCGTAAATGCGCGATAAGGAAAGCTCGTCTAGATCTCCACACGACAGTACAGCATCTGGTCCGGTGTTGCCAAGTTGTTATTTGAATTTTACAGTGGAGTTCAATTAAGGATACGTTAGGTTATAATATTTTTGTTATATAATTTTTGGAGGCGGTATGGACCGACAAAACCGGTTTCAGAAGGGTTTTTGCTCATCCACTTTTATAACAAATTGAGCAAGAAAGCTGAAAATTTCGATGTAAGTGCAGAAACTGTTGAAGAAGTGAATTTCAGTGGTTTTAATTTTTTTGCAAGCCGCTGCCATTTTTATTACCTAATAAATTTTATGCGTTTTCGCGAACATTTCGCATCTCTACAGCCGGTTCAAATTCAGTTAGGAAGTCAATATAAGGGATATCGCCCCCTTAGTGCAACAACTAGATAACTCGAATTTTATGCATATTGAGTTATCCAGTTAAAGCTGATCTATTTTTCATGCTCTTTTCAATGCAACATCTAGATATCTAGTACGAGCAACCAAACTCGTTTAAATAGTGACCAGAAATAGATAACTCCGAAAATGCACATTCTATAACAAGACATCTTGAGCTATCTAGTTGTAGCACTGGCATTATTGAGTTACTCGCAGGCAACTTCTTGGTCTCTATGAGATATCTAGTTGTGTGCTTGAAACAACAGGTGGATTTCTGTGCTACTGAATTGGTTTTACAGTGTTTTTCAAACGCTGTTAATGCAAAAATGATATCAAGGGGTAGGAAGGTTTTGGAAATTCTGCGTAGTCAATCACAAAATTTTGTATCTTTGTATCAAAGTCAACTACCTCTTAAAAAAGAAAAATACGACGACCTCATGTCTCTTTTCGAAATGAAACCTCCGGCACTCCCTAGCTTGTACAAAGCATTTTATCAGTCTCCCATTCCAAGGAGACCAAAGTAAAAGGCTTCATAACACAGAATCTTCCGAAAGTGATGTCCCTGATATTGATATTTAAGTCGTGTTAAGTGTTGAAATATTTTGTGTTTTAGTTGAACCATTCTTGTTCATTTTTCATTCCAAATAAAGTTGTATTTAATAAGTGATTTTCTTTTAATTGCTAGTGGTTATAAATAGATAACTCTACTTTTTTTTGGCTAGATTTTCAGCAACAACTAGATATCTCATGTTTTTGATCAAATTCTGCAAATATATGAAACCTGATTTTCTATAAAATTGACTATACATAATTTGATATGCAACATATCTCTATACACATCAAATATTTTTGACTGCTCAACGGTTGTATTTTTTTTAAGTTTTGAAACTTTAGAATCGATTTTCTCGAAACTATAAATTTCAAGTTATCTAGTTGTTGCACTAAGGGGGCGATATAATTTCATGATTTTTTTTTACGATTTTCAGTTGTAATCGCGAACATGAATTGAAAATACGGCCATAGTAGCTGTGCTGCTCACGCCTTTTTAGTCGTACCGAAAGTCAACAGTCAGAGGTAGTTTCTTTGTCCGTTTTATGCCTTCTAGAGAACGATTTCGTGATCCGTATTGCCATCTTTAGTGGCTCACAACGAACCAAATGAGCTGAAATTTGGTGACTGAGTTTTTTTCGAGGAAGAACGAAATTATCAAAATTGGTGAAAATTTTTCCAACCGCTGCTATTTTTACGTAAATATTTCTTATTTTCTTATAGTTCTTGAAACTTTGCGCTTCTGCAGATTGAGGTAGTGGGTTGAAATTTGGTACGTAGATTGAGTTCATGTTGAAATACGTTCTTTTGTGTGTTTCAACTATTTTCTTCAACCGCGCTGCACTTCGTGGAGACTACTCCATACACGAGGCACAACGCGAATGCTTTTTGAACTGAAACTTTAGGGCGCGCATTAGGGTGAAATTCTAAACGGAAGTGTGTCCAAGAACATGGAGAGAGCTATCAAGACCGATTGAGAGAGAGTGAAAATGCGAAATAGATCTGGATGAAGCACAATTCGGCTTTAGAGAAGGAATGGGCACGAGGGAAGCACTGTTCAGCCTATCTGTACTGTTACAGAAATGTCGAGATCAACGAAAAGAAGCTTTCATCTGTTTTATCGACTACGAGAAGGCGTTCGACAGAGTCGAACACACAACCCTGTTTAACATCTTAAAAGAAAAGGGTCTCGATAATAACGACATCCAGTTCCTGCAAAATTTATACTGGGACCAATCAGCAGCCATCAGAGTCGAGGGGGACAGAACAGATGATGTACCTATTCATAGGGGAGTGCGACAGGGATATGTTTTATCGCCCTTATTATTTAATATATATTCTGGCTACATATTCGATAAAGCTCTACAGGATATGGAACACGGCATTAGAATAAACGGACATCTGATTAACAACTTACGTTTTGCAGATGATACCGCCATTATAGCCGATAGCTCAGAGGGACTCCAACAACTATTAAATCGAATCGACAGAGTAGGAGAGACCCTGGGCTTTAAAATTAATATAAAGAAGACAAAAGTAATGGCCATCACTAGAAGAACCAATCCAGCACCAGCTATATATATAAATGGACTACCGATCGAAAACGTAACCAAGTTCAAGTATTTAGGTGCCTGGATAACATCTGATCTGAATCCTAGTACTGAAATCAGATCGCGCATAGAACAGACCAGATCAGTATTCAATAAAATGCGACCAGTGCTTTGTAACCGATCATTGAACTTGAAATTGCGCCTTAGATTGGTTAATTGTTACATCTATTCCGTTTTGCTGTACGGATCTGAAGTCTGGACTCTAAAGGCTGAAATACTAAGGCGGCTGGAAGCATTCGAATTGTGGGTGTATAGAAGGCTCCTAAAAATATCCTGGACAGACCACATTAGTAATGAAGAAGTTCTGAGAAGAATGGTTAAGGACAGAGACATAAAGAAGAGAAAAACCACGTACTTGGGACATGTAACCGGAGTGATAGAATGAAGCTGCTGAAAATAATAATGGAAGGCAAAATAGAAGGCAGACGAGGCATAGGAAGACGCCAACATTCGTGGTTGAAAAACATAAGAGACTGGACCGGACTAGACTCACATTCCTTATTCCGAGCTGCTCAAAACCGGACCTATTTCTCCGAGATTGTTGCCAACCTTCACTAAGGTGAAGACGGAACCGGAAGAAGAGAGAGAGTGAAAAAGGGCGAACGTAGCATGAAGCACATAGCCGTGGAGCGAGAGGATGGAGAGAGCGAGTGAGAGAGAGAGAGAAAGGTAGATCGTGTTACTGTGCGATTAAGAAAGTGACCACCGTCGTGTGTCTCGCGTCCTTCTGGTACTCAACGATCGGACGACGAAATTTTCATCTCGGGCACGACGATTGCGTATTTATCGACGCGAGAACGGCGGTAGCGATTCCGCGATACCGGTTAAGCATACGTAATTCAAGACGGCGCGGTTCGCCGCGATTAGGCGGCAATTGGGACTGATCAAATTCCTAATAAATCTTCCTTTTTCCATCCCTCTAAGTCTCGGAAATCTAAAGCTTTATATTAGTATAAATATAAACGAAATTTAAAAATTAGTTTGCCAAAGAAGTTTCACTTCTGACATGTTAGTTGATCACGCGTTTGTTGTCTCATGCTTACTAACATAGTCAATTCCTCAATTTACCCATTCACGATTTACGATCGTGACATAGCCCAAATTACCACTAGCCGAAGTAACGATATTTACCTGGGACTCTAACGGTCCGTTAGTTAATAGTCGTCACCCTTTGACCGAATTCCCACTTCGCCAACTTTACGTTCGTTACTCCTACGAAAAGGGAACGCGTCATTAGCAAACCCGACACGTTCCCCGGTTGTCATCGCGACCCCAAGGGGGCTGCGGGCGGGGTTAATTGATGCCTCCCGCGAACGAATAAGCCTACGACGTTACGAAGAAAGTCTTTCGGTTTTCACGAATCTGCAAATGAGACAAGTAGTCGGGCGGTGAATAAATGAAGTCACTTTATCTCTTCAAGTATAGATTGGAATCTCTGGATTTATTATTAATTGAGTTCGGATTATTGGTCCAATCAAAAGATAAGTTCTGGCCCGTTTTAAGGTCGGTTTCAGAAGAATTCTTTATGTTTATTATATCAGATCAAAGTGACATTTCCTCATTAAAATAATTTTTGTCCACGACTGTACTATAAATCATTCATTATACGTGTGCTTCCTGAAGTACAATTATACCTATTATTCACTAGTGTGTATTATGGTTTATTATACACTGCATGACGTCACACTAAAAACGTATGTCCAAACTTGAGACTATCATTCACATCATTAGGATAGTATTGTTTAGATTTTTAGGTTTTATGTAACTGAGATAACTTTTAGGCAAATTATTAAACTAATATTTAATATAATGCCCAACTTATTGAATATTTACTCTAATAAATTATCTATTTCATTTTTATCAGAGTGAAAGAAAGGAATGGAATCGTTGTCAAGTGAAATAGTTGACGTTTACGTGAGTATGCAGTTTTCAGCGAACACAGAAAATGTTATGTCAACGCTTTTGATAACTATTTTTATTGTTGAAAATGCAGATTATTACTAATTTTTTCGAGGAAGTCGTGGACAAAGTATAGTATTCTACTCGCACAAAATTACAATTTTTCACTCGGGTGAATTGCGACACGAGCTGCGACACAAACTTCACCCTCGTGAAAAATAGCAATCATTTTGTGCTCGTTAAATAATATACTATTATTTTAAATTCTCATTGAAAACTCTAAGTATCGCTACTGTGGTATTCGTTATTATTCATTCATCAACATTCATGACACGTCGTGTCAATGAAAATAAATTGTTCAATTATAATGAATAAAAAAATTAATAATTTAAAAAAAAAACTAAAAAGAGTCACTTTAAAAGAAAAGCAAACTAGAAAGTAGAAGAGTGTAACTAACAAAAAAAAGATGAGGTGCCATGGGCGACCAGGTTGGAACGAAGTTCCTTCGAATTCGACATTTGAATATTATTATAAATATAATAATAATATCGTATTGAAGATTTACAATTTATACGAAAATAAACGTGTTTATTAACGATTAATATGAACTTATAATGTGAGTATACACGACGTACTTAGACAAGAATTTCATGTATATTTCATGGCAGAACGAGAAAGACAAAGAAAGATTGACGCATGCGCGTTGCACTCCCGTTATATTTTTAGTCTCACATTTTTTCCTCCAGTTTGAACGCGTAGCAAAATCCCTATATCCTCCAAGCCTGCCGTAAGGAACCTCGTTCCAATTTTTTTTTTATTGTAGAAATGCGTGGGGGGCTTGGAGTCAATTGTTAAAATATTTCAATGACAGATATTGGTGAAAGTAGAGTCATTATGAAAATATCTTAAATTGCCTCCCACGCTTTTCTACAATAAATTAATTTTTTTGGTTTATAACACTATTCTTAGTTTTACTTAAATGAAAATCATTTTCTACCTTTTAGTTTGCTTTTCTATTGAAGCATGTTTTTTAATGTCTTCAAACTACAATAGCCTGTTTTTTATTTTGTTAAATTTTTAAAGTTTAGGTCTAACTCGAAAACAATCCCAGATACGAGATGCCAATATGTACCGAGAAAAAAAAATTATATTCTGTTGCACATGATTTCCTTTATATATATATATATATATATATATATATATATATATATATATATATATATATATATATATATATATATATATATATATATATATATATATATATATATATATATATATATATATATATATATATATATATAATATATATATATATATATATATATATATATATCTATATATATATATATATATATATATATATATAGATATATATAGATATATACAAGGTGTCCCACCGGGGAAGAACGCGATTTGTATATGGAAAACTATACATAGAAAAATTTTGAATATTTGACAGTATACTAATGTTGAAAGGGGCAACTCGACTAAAATATTTTCAAGATGGTGGCAATTTCGGTTATACCGGAAGTAGATATCAGCTTGCTTATTTTAAATTAGATACCCTATATATTAATACATTTTTGGATTCTACGCAAGATTTTAGGCAGATTTTATGTATTTATCCTATACCTAAGTTTAAGCGTTTTTGACATATTTAGGTTTTTATGTCAAAAATGACGATTGCAAGCCCTAATATAATTATCAATTGTTCCTATAAGGATTCCCGTATTACTTACTTTGGGATGGATTCCTTGTTGAAAAAGACTTGCTTTAATACATTTCGTATAGTATTTGGATAACTAATCATACAGAGTGTTCAAAAAATAAGATCTAAAATGAGATTGAGAAAACTGACAAAAATCAATTTTTTCAAATGGAAACCCCCCATTTTTCTCATTTAGTAGTACCTATTTAGCATTGAAAAAGAAGGTAACTTCGTATGAAGTTATCTATACCTAAAATTTGAAGTTTTCGAAATATTGCCAATTTAATATTTTTATATGGCGATTTTGCATTTAATCGTTAAACAATTAGATCTAGGATAGCCATGATCGTATTTGACATTTCAAATCATCGTAATGGCACCCCGGTTAAATTATACACCCCAAAAAAAGTAATACAAGACTCCTTATAGGAACAATTGATGATTATATTAGGGCTTGCAATCGTCAATTTTGACATAAAAACCTAAATATGTCAAAAACGCTCAGACTTAGGTATAGGACAAATACATAAAATCTGCCTAGAATCTTGCGTGAAATCTTAAAATGTATTAATATATAGGGTATCCAATTTAAAATAAGCTAGTTGGTATCTACTTCCGGTATAACCGGAAGTGCCACCATCTTGAAAATATTTTGGTCGAGTTGCCCCTTTCAACATTAGTATACTGTCAAATTTTCAAAAGATTTCTATGTGTAGTTTTCCATATACAGATCGCGTTCTTTCCCGGTGGGACACCCTGTATATATATATATGTATATATATATATATATATATATATATATATATATATATATATATATATATATATATATATATATATATATATATATATATATATATATATATATATATATATATATATATATATATATATATATATATATATATAATATATATTTATACAAGGAGTATTGCCGTAACTTCTAACTTATAAAAGGTTATATTGGGCACTCGGCAAAAGGAGGCTAGATTTAAATCAAACAACCATTGGTCATGAACATCTATATTTCGCGTCCTTAGTTTTGGGACCTTCATCAGGATGCTAGAAGTCAGAGAACTCAAATAGCAACACAACAAATCAACCAAAATGCAAGAAGTGGAAAAGCCACACAAAACCACACTTATACACATGTAAGTAACTTTATAAGTGTGGTTTTGTGTGGCTTTTCCACTTCTTGCATTTTTGGTTGATTTGTTGTGTTGCTATTTGAGTTCTCTGACTTCTAGCATCCTGATGAAGGTCCCAAACTAAGGACCGAAATATAGATGTTCATGACCAATGGTTGTTTGATTTAAATCTAGCCTCCTTTTGCCGAGTGCCCAATATAACCTTTTATCAAAAATATATATATATATATATATATATATATATATATATATATATATATATATATATATATATATATATCTAATTATATTAATATTTAAATAAAATTTTGTTTCGGAATGTGACTTCAGAATCATCACAGCAATGTTCTCAGCTTACCCCACGAAGATGTTGACAGATCCGTATTCAACAAATAAACGCGTCTGTTGGCATTGAAAGGTGATAATCATATATTTAAATATTTCGTGTATAATATCAAATACTTGATTGTTGAAACGTATTCGACCTATAACAGATTTTTCATTCAAGTGTGAAAATGCGGAAATGCATTTCCTCCGGATGTTCGGCAGACTGTTTAAACCAAGGCTGCCCAACTTCAGGCCCGCGGGCCACGATGTGGCCCGCGAACGAATTTTGAATGGCCCGCCGCCCTCGTGTGCAAGTTTAAAAATTGCCTGTCTAAAGTACATCCAGTTGGATGATATTATGGACTTTTCACATACGTCAATTCAGGGCTTTATTTGAAGAATATATCAGCGAATATGTAGAGTTACAACTGTACTGCGTTGTGAGATGGTTTTCAAAGAGAATCATGTTAAAAAAATCTTCACCTTAAGAGAGCAGGAGTTGGAATTTTAGAAGAAGAAAGGGTGTTTCATTTGAAAACTGATTTACTGTAAAAATAATCCTGGTTGAGTGATTTTGCATCTACTGTTGACATTATCAATTACCTCAATATTTTAAATATCAAATTACAAGGAAAAAGTTGTTCACTTCCGACCCCGCTTCTGACTATGCTTACTTTGATAAGAGGATTCAAAGCTGAATTAAATCTGTTTTCAATGAATTAAGCCAATGAAAATATTGACCACTTTCCTACACTCAAAGAAATGAAAGAGAAGCTCAATATCGACACTATCCATTGTACTAAGTAGGAATCTAAAATTAGATGCTTATTAATGTCGTTTCAGAGCAGATTCCAGGAGTTCAAAGTATAAAAACAAATTGAAAAATTTTTGTGAATCCTTTTACGAACAGTTTGACTGAAATAATAAGTCATCCTGCTAATATTCAGTTGGAACTCACAAATCGTCAAAATTATTCTGCAATAAAAAACTCTTTTTAGAAAAAATATTGTCAAAGTCAGAAACTTCTTCAGAAGAATTTGTAGATTTTTGGGAACAGGTACCAAAAAAAAATTTTCCTGCAATAACTAACCTAGCCTTCCAATTTCTAAGTAGTTTCGGTTCAACATATGTTTGTAATCCGAATTACTTATATAAAAAATAAATTTTTTTGTTGTGTCTGTCAACATCTGATTTGACGCCTAATATAGGAAAATTATTGAAACAAAAAAAATTCAGAAATCACATTGATTGTGCCAATTTTTAAGTTTGATTTTAAATTTTGTTAATTGAATTTCTTTAAATAGCAGAATATGCTGTTTATGTTATTATTTTAATTGAACTGTCAGTGGTCAGTGGCCCGCCTGTAATTTTTGAATCGTCCTTTTTGCCCGACTGTTAAAAAGGTTGGGCAGCCTTGGTTTAAACTGATGTCAAATGAAATAATATTTTTCTACTTGGCGAATGTTAATGTTTACTGAAACTGATTAATCAAATTTCGTTTTATATTTTCGATTTATTCCTTGAATCTCAAGAATTTCCAAATTATCAATATGTTATCTAAAAATGCACCTGTTTTCGTCAAATTCAATATCTCGTTCAATTCAGATTTCAATTCTAGAGAACATAAAAAGGAAAATGAAAATCCGGTTCTTCTACTAGTGTCAATTTCCGAAAAATACATTTAGGCAGAGTCGTTAGAAGTTCGAATAGTAACGTCTATCATATACGCATTTGGATAATATATCCGCTTTTCCCGTTCGGCAACCCCCTAGTTTTCGAAATGATTGAAAAATTGAATCGTTCGTCCTATTTAGTCGCGGAAATTGACTCTTTGTATGGTAATGGCTTTCCGTATGTGTCTGACACCGATAAAGGATCGCACAATGGCCCCGACCGGTGGATAGGGTTGAAGGATTCAGTAACGCCCGTATCTCATTCGTTGTGTCGCATCCAGGGGACATCTCCGCAATAAGTTCGATCAAAAAAAAAGCGACGGGTGGAAATTATATTACAATACTTGCTGTCGATCTTTTTTCCGGAATAAGAATCTGTCGAAGAAAATATACTCTATCACTTGTATTCCACTAGCTGAATATGTATAAAACAATTCTATTTTGTCGATTTTAACGATCTTTTTTTAGTCTAATCTATTTGAAACTTGGAAAGTGATGACCATCGAGTAATGTGATTACTTTGATATATTCTTCGTTCACAAAAGATTATTAGAAAAAAGTTCAAATCATGAAAAACAAACAAGTTGACCATGATCAATTTAAAATACTACATAAAGTAAACAAAGGAAAATTTCTTGAATAATTTAAAAAAATTATCAAACAACTTTGCAAAGGAGCTGGTTATATTTAGTCCTCGACGAGAATTTTACATTCACAATCAAACAGTGGATTAAGAAATCACACACGCCACAGTTGCAGAGCAGACATTTCATGTCAGGAAGTTATGTATTCTCCCGACGGTATTCTGCATTTTCGATGTACACGGTGAATTTTTGGTTTCCAATATCTTTGGTGGAGGGCGCTCTGGGTTGTTATCCAGATAGTAGCTCGGTCACGATTTGTATTGGGGAACAATAAGAAATTTGTTAATTCACTCCGAGTCAAATAAGCTGCACTGATGAGATCTAATAAGATTGAAACAGCTGTATGCAAATTTTGAGTTGAGGTGACTTGACGATTTCTTTAATTCACTGTTGGATTTTGAATGTAAAATTCTCGTCGAGGAATACATATAACCAGCATCCTTGCAAAGTTGTTTGATAACTTTTTAAATTATTGAAGAATTTATCTTGGTCACATTATGTAGTATATTAAATTGACCATATATATATATATATATATTTATATATAAATATATATATATATATATATATATATATATATATATATATATATATATATATATTTATATATATTTTTATATATTTATTTATATATATATATATATATATATATATATATATATATATATATATATGTAGATATGTGTGTGTGCATATGCGTGTGATTATAAAAAAGTAAAAGTTCTCCGACTTTCAATTTACTTAAAGGCCAAACTACAGAAATTTTTTCTGTAAAAAGTGTTAGAAGAAAACTAGCTGCGCCATAGTTTGTAAAATAGTTCCATATGATATAGTAATATGTTTTTCACTTGACTTTATTGTTTATAACTTTGTTATTAACAATTTTATGCAAAAATTCGCGTTTTTTTCAGTTAACTATCAGAGTAATCGTGATGGTGTCAATAGACTAATAATAATAGAAAATAAAAGGATGAAGAAAATGAAAGGCGGACGACTCGATCAGACCCTTAGTGTAAGAGAAAATCGAAAAAAAACGGCTAAAATGCAGTTTTTTCAAAAATTCATAACTCGGTTTTTTTTTTAGTTGTAGCGTAGATCCTCCGGTCAGTATTAGTTATCAATATAAATTTTATTTATGCGAAGAGCAGGAACTGTTCGATGCATAGTTTTGATCTGTGGCCTTCGTATATTTTACTATGCAATTTTCCAGCAGACCTGAATGCAACAGGTATGGTCCGATTTCAATTTACAAAAAAGATTTTGAGAGTAGAATTCTCATAGTTCAAAACGTTGGTTTTACATGAAAACGATGAGAAATATGTTAAAAATGAAGCTGAACATGACGAAAAACGGCCGAGAAATTACTGTCATGTTCAAAATGCCGACGCTTTCGAATGTCATGCTTCTTCTTGCCTGCTGCTCTACTCCTACTCTTCTACTACTCTCAAGCGTTCGGCCGTTTATCGTCATGTTCAGCTTTATTTTTAACATATTTCACATTTTCATGTGAAACCAAAATGAACATTTTGAACTATGAGAATTCTATTTCCAAAATCTTTTTTGTAAATTGAAATCGGACCATACCTGTCGCATTCAGGTCTGCTGAAAAATTGCATATTGAAATATTCAAATGTTCACAGATCAAAAACTATGCATCGGACAGTTCCTGCTCTTCACACAATTAACCGAGTATTTTGAAAAAACTGCATTTTGGCCGATTTTTTCCGATTTTCTCTTAAACTAAGGGTCTGATCGTCTTTTCATTTTCTATAATTAGTCTATTGACACCATCACGATTTCTATGATAGTTTCAATTTTGAAAGCAGAAAACTAAAGAAACCGCGATTTTTTTGCATGAAATTGTTAATGACAAAGTTATAAATAATAAAGTTGAGTGAAAAACATATCACTACATCATGTGGAACTATGTTACAAACAATGGCAGAGCTAGTTCTTTTTACACAGAATGCTCACTCTTAATCTCTGTAGCTTGGCCTATTAAATAACTCTAAGGCCCGGTTTTTCAATGCTCGGTTAAAACTCACAGTTAGCTGACTATAGGTTAAGCTTAACCATCAGCTAAAGTTCCAACTAAGAACTATTGCTTTTCTCCTTCGAATGTTTGACTTTAGGCTAGCAAACCGTCAGCTAGCGATATATTTGTTAACGTTGGTAGTACTGATGTTTCAGGGAGCACTTCTGATTGGTCGTTCCCCTTTTGCTGTCGATTTCGGAAATATATGTTTTGTTATGTTATTGTTGAGTATTTTATAATAAAATGTGTGAAACAAAAGCATTGAAGAAGAAGAGAGTGGCAAACTTTAGTCCTTCTGATAGATCGTTGCTGTTAAAAATTGCAAATGGTTTCAAAGCAATAATTGAATTTAAGAAAAACTGCTTCCACTACTTGGAGGGAAAAAATAGAAACTTGGAAAAAGATTTTTGGAGTTTGAAATAATTTACCTTTCTGTTATGGTCTCTATCTGTTGTTCAATTTGTTCTAATATATTCGGAACAGTTTCTTTTCTTAACCTAAATCTTGTGAAAAAATCCAATTCATCAAAATAGTCAAATGGATTACTTCTTTCTCTAACCACGTATGGCCTTCTTTGGTAATCAATGAAGTCTATTAATTTATTCTTCATCATCATCACTTAAAAAAATCAAATGCTTCCATCTTTTGTAGAAAAAACAAAATAGAAAATGAGGTTACTGGTTACAAAGCAGTTGAGCGCATGCGTCTGCAAGATAGCTTACAGTTAGCCATTTGACAAAGACTTTCAGGTGATAGTTACTCTACCCGATAGAATAGCAGTAGGTTAGCGCAAGATGAGAGGTGGAAAAACGGTTTACCTAAAGGTTATCGATAAGCCGAAAGTTAAATCACTTTAACCGAGCATTGAAAAACCGGGCCTAAACTTCCAAACAATAGGTGTTTTGAATATTACTGAACGAGAAAATGGATATCAAGGAATATCCTCGTGAATATTAAAGAATCGAAAAGAAAATAAAAAAAAGAAACGATTAACAGCATCAAATTTTCTTGTTCAGCATTACGAGGAGGTTTATCCCTAGTTGTCGTTTCCCTTATACAAAACAGTGTCAATAGTAGTTTGAGCACCGGAAAGGTGACTTGTAAATTAATTTGATTTGGAGGTAACCGCAAATCGGAAGTTTTCACTCACAAACTCCACGATAACCGCCAAATAATCCCCGAGGCGACCGTATCGTAACCAGAGGGCGGCGTAACTTCAATCCCAGATGTGCCATCACTTTATCATCAAATTGTCACACTTTCGACGCCGCTGTCGTCGCCGTCCCTCGGCCCCGATCGGATCCCCGCTTGGGTGACATGGGGGTCGGAGGTGTTGATTACAGTTGCCGAACTGCTTTATCGACAGACCGGTCACGTTCTCGAAGTCCCTCTCGAAAGGACAGGGTTTTGATGTATATGGAACGGGCGAAATGATCCCCCTGTATTATCTACGTCCCGCATATTGCTTCGAATACGTGCGGCTTCTTGCCGGCTAAAGTTGCTCGGAGATGTGACTATTTTTATTGACCCCGTGTCCTTTTTAGTCGTATTTCGCCCGAATATATTAGACTATGGCACTGTATGGACAACGAACACTGATATACATACACATATATATATATATATATATATATATATATATATATATATATATATATATATATATATATATATTTTTTTTTTTTAATTTCAAAATAAGGGTATTCGATTCTGGGTGGTGAGTAAATGAGTAGTACTCTTATATCTTTGCCAAGCTTTCGCAAATCTTTATTTGCTTCATCAGGGATTCTACAAAATTGAAAATAATGTTAAAATGTGTGTTACTCAACCTAGATTTGTTGTTATTACCGAATTTGAGGTTAACTATGAATTATTACGTCTGCCATAACAAAGAACTTCTACGAATTACATACAATCACCATTGAAAAAATTCACAAACTTAAAATATACAAGTACAAAATTACATCTAAATTTAGTTATTAAAATACAAATTAACTGTCAGTCATAGTTGATTGTATTTAATTAGTGGAAGTTCTTTGTTATGGCAGACGTAATAATTCATAGTTAACCTCAAATTCGGTAATAACAACAAATCTAGGTTGAGTAACACACATTTTAACATTATTTTTAATTTTGTAGAAGCCCTGATGAAGCAAATAAAGATTTGCGAAAGCTTGGCAAATATATAAGAGTACTACTCATTTACTCACCACCCAAGAATCGAATACCCTTATTTTGAAATTAAAACATAAAATTCACGATTCGTAAAGCAAATAATATATATATATATATATATATATATATATATATATATATATATCTATATATATATATATATATATATATATATATATATATATACAGGGCGTTCCAACGAAAACTTGACTCCCCCTGTAAGTCTGAAACGGACGTGTGATCGAAAATTTCAAAGAACACGTCAATTTTTATTTCTAGGGGGACTAATTCTGATATGAAAATCATACCCGAAACATCACCCCCTTGCGGTCAGCAGCTACCCCCCATATTTTTTTCAATGGCATGGGGGTCGAGTGATATATCATTTTTTTTGAAATTAGTTCATTTGTTATTGAGAAATTAAATGTTGAACGTTTTACCTAAGAAAAAACAGAAAATTCGCTGTCGTTCATTTTATTGAGGAAATCAACAAAAAATAGTATCAATGGAAACAAAATCAACGGATAAATTGTTCAAAATAACCTCCACTTACTTCCATACAATATAATACAGTCTACTTTAGAAAGCTATCCTAACATTATTCAAGCTGGCCTGAGTTAGTTTTTTTAGCACAGGTATGTTTTTGAAGCTAGTTATCGCAGAACAAAAAGTAGATAGTTGGCCACTGTCACACTGACGCGAATTAATAATTCATTCATCGTTGTTTACTTGGTTCCAACATGGTTTATTCTACTGAAGAAAGAATAGAAATTGTCGCAACCTATTATCAAAATGGTGAATGTGCTAAAGCTGCTGCAAGAATTTATAATATAAATCATCCAGACCACAACGTGAGCCATCAATACGTTAAACAGTTGATGGATAAATTTCGAACTTCAGGTTCTGTTCACAACAGAAAACACGAAGTATTCCGTCCTGTCAGAAATGAGGGAGTTGAAATTGCAGTTTTAGGACATGTACAAATGGATAATCGACAATCTATCAGACAAGTAGCTAGAGCATCTGGTGTATCAGCTACTAGTGTTTTTCGGATTTTGAAAGCCTACAAATTCCGCCCTTTCAAAATAAGGCTAGTTCAGGAATTGAACGAAGATGATCCTGATCGTCGAATCCAGTTTTGTGAGGAGTTCAGCGAGAAATTGACCAATAACCCGAACCTATTATACAATACATGTTTCTCGGACGAAAGTACTTTCATGTTGAATGGTGAAGTAAATAGACATAATTGTCGTTACTGGAGCGATGTGAATCCTCATTTGGTGATGGAAACACATTCACAAACTCCAAAAAAATTGAATGTTTGGGCCTGCATTCTTGGTAATCATATTGTAGGACCATTTTTCATAGACGGTAATCTCAATGGAGAGACATACTTTAATCTATTACAAGAATGTGTAGATCCTATGATTACACAAATTTTAGAAAATGATGACAATTTATTAGAAAATGAAATAACATTCCAGCAGGATGGTGCACCCTCACATTTCGATGTTCGGGTGAGACAGTTTTTGGACGAACGTTTTCCAATGCGTTGGATCGGCAGAAGGGGTCCAGTGGAGTGGCCAGCTAGATCACCAGATCTCACACCGATGGACTTCTTTCTGTGGGGACACCTGAAGTCGAAAGTTTACTCTACTAAGCCTACAAATCTAGAAGAGCTGCGACAGAGAATTGTTCGGGAATGCCGATTGCTGACTCCGGACATCTTGAATAATGTACGGAACGCTTTCGAAAGTAGACTGTATTATTGCATGGAAGTAAGTGGAGGTCATTTCGAACAATTTATCCGTTGATTTTGTTTCCATTGATACTATTTTCAGTTGATTTCCTCAATAAAATAAACGACAGCGAATTTTCTGTTTTTCTTAGATAAAACGTTCAACATTTAATTTCTCAATAACAAATGAACTAATTTCAAAAAAAAATACAGAGGTGATAGAGGGAAAAGAGACCTTTCAGGTGATATATCACTCGACCCCCTATGCCATTGAAAAAAATATGTGGGGTAGCTGCTGACCGCAAGGGGGTGATGTTTCGGGTAAGATTTTCATATCAGAATTAGTCCCCCTAGAAATAAAAATTGACGTGTTTTTGAAATTGTCGATCACACGTCCGTTTCTGACTTACAGGGGGGGTCAAGTTTTCGTTGGAACGCCCTGTATATATATATATATATATATAAATATATATATATATATATATATATATATATATATATATTTATATGTATATTTATATATATTCATATATATATATATATATATATATATATATATATATATATATATACATATATATTTATATGTACATATATATATATATTCATATATATATATATATGTATATATATATATATATATATATTTTAATTTTTTTTCGTGATACATTGTGTGATGTCTAATGGCCCCCATTAGATATGATGATTTGAAAGTTGATATATGTGGTTGACCTTGAGACAACAAAACTATTAAAATGTGGATTAATTCAGTCAAAATTTAAACATTTTTTTATTAACAGTATATCCGCAATTCAGCCTTCTAGGTCTTTGGATGGAGCATGAAGCTGAAAAAAGGCTTCTGGAGGATTTTTACACCCTAAAACCCCCTCCAAATTTAGTTAGAGACTTGAAAATTTGTACATGGATTAAGTTGATGCTAAGAAAGTGTCTTTCGGCTCCTCCATCCTTATGAAGTAGGTATATATATATATATATATATATATATATATATATATATATATATATATATATATATATATATATATATATATATATATATATATATATATATATATATATATATATATATATATATATATATATATATATATATATATATATATAAAAGGAAACACACGTGTTTCATTCCTCCCTGAAGTATGTGTCAGGGAGGCGGGCAGCTTGAGTTTGGGATTAACTCCTTCAGCCAGATCAGAGGATACACTTGTATGTACAAGTGCATTAAGGATAGGTGAGACGGGATATTTATGGAACATAGGAAGTGTGGGTAGGGTTCAGAGGATTAATACTGGCCCAGCATTCGCCTTATAAGTTTGCAAGCAGTGACTTATATTACCATGAGGAAACCTCTGAAAAAAACTCATGGCAGACCAGTCGGCCCCGTGGTTTGAACCCGAGACCTCCCAAATACTAGCCAGCGTACCTAACTTACTCGACTAACTAGCTTGGTATATATATATATATATATATATATATATATATATATATATATATATATATATATATATATATATATATATATATATATATATATATATGTATAGGCTTGCTAAACGTCCCGGTTTGACCGGGACTGTCCCGGTATTTTGCTCTTGTCTCGGTGTCCCGCCCGGTTTTTATCGATGTCCCGGAAAAAGGATGTAAGATATTAAAAGTAATGAATAATAGCTGTAAGTAGTTTAATTCTAGCAACAGTCCTATGAGAAGAGTGAGCGCTACCTAGTGGAAAGATGTACACAATTTTTTTATCAAGCAGAGAGGCGTGGGTGCTTCGTTTTGGAAGCAAAGATTAACATTGTCAACTTATTCCTCAATTGTTTTTTCAGTTTGACGAAAAAAAGTAATTTTGAAATTGTTTTTGTAGTTAAACAAAAAGTAATACTTAGTGATTGCCAAATTAAAAAATTTCATGAAGTATTTTGAATTTTATTTCATCAACACTCCTTTGAAGATGATAGACCAGAAGAAACCTGTCAGTCCAACCTAGCTGTAATTTGTAAATGTAAATGTGAAATCAATTGCTTACGTGAACTCAGATCGTCAATTATGAAAGAGTAGCAGCAACGATGCCAAGAAAATTAATTGATGTGTTTGTTGATCCCACGTCTGATATTATTCCCCTACGACGCGTATGAAAGCCGCATGTCGTGCTTCGTTGTAATTTGAAGTTTTTTCCAATAGAAAAAAATTACGAATCCACTAATTACGATGGTACGAGTAAAATCGTCCTCATTTACATATAACATGTGAAGTCAGAAACCCCCTCATGAATATGAGAACACATAATGGCCGGGAAAGCGGAAAATTATATCCACATGATTATCGAACGGGCTCGAACCAACAACAGCGAATTAATCCCACGGGTTTGGAAATTTTTGGGATAGGCGCCAACAAGAATGGATGTTTATTACGAAGGGACAGTTTTATTCGGTTTTTTAAGTCCCAACAGGATTAACAGTTCTCGTAAATCTTCCGACTGTCAGTCGACGCCAACTCGTCGATCAATTAGCCAGTTGCGAATGAAAATACATTTGTTAGATGGATCTTTGTGTGCGGAAGCTTGTATACGTACCACGTAAACAAATTCAACTAACAAAGCTATTTAAGCCTATGAAATTTTACCATTATTTTCCCAGTTTGACGTGATGTATTTATGTTTCATCTTCTCACACTAATCGAAAATGCATCAGTCATATGAATATTTTCACTCCCTTATACTATCGATCTAGAATTATCTCTCACGAGTATTCTCGAAAAGAGTTTTCAATAAAAACTTCATTATAATTAGGAATATCAAGTACTTAACTTGACAAGAAAGAAGGCTGTGTTACGTCTATACACATCCATTGTTGAAATTACGACAAATGATGATATTTCAAAAATAACCGTTTCGAGCTTATTGAACATCATCAGAAGTTCTACCGTATTTCTAGTCATATCAACACAATTGTCACCTTTCTTGTTCCTTTGTTATAAATTCATATTATCACCTGCCTTTAAGAATTATTCGTCGAATATGACATTCAATTTTTATTGGAGTGTACAGATGCTAGATGAGATGATGTGTTTATGAATCTCTATTTCGACTAGGATGGTGAATTTTAAATTCTCTGCAATTTCACACTTTGTCCCCTAATTTTAATGTAAAACAAAGAAACGACAGAACATTTAAAAAAAGATGTTTCCGTCTTTGATTGAAACTTACTATGGTAGAGTAAGCAATAATATATCTATAAAAATTTCCAATTCGAATATAAAAGTAGTTTCCAAACTGGAACCCAAATTGTCAAACATTATTTTAAATGCCGAAGATATGAAAAATAAATTTTATCAGTCTGGTAATTATACAATTTGATTTATTTCCAGTGCAGTGCTTTTTAAATAGATCCGTTCCTCCGCTACCTGATATGAAAAAAAATCCTTTATTAATCAAAAATAGACTCTAATATAGATATATAATGCATACATGTGAACCACTAATTTCTCGACATTTGAGGAAATAAAATTCTTCATAACTGCCGAGTTTTTGAACTTAATTAACTTTGAAATATTTCAAATGCACGAAGCATTAAATTTTGTAGTAGGGGGCATAGTAAATTTAAATTTTCAATATTGTCCTATCGGTCAACTATTGTTTAGATAATTCTTCAATTAAATCTATTTCATCACCAATTAATTTAAATTTACTTTCAGAGGAAATTCGACTGTATTTCGGCGAGGCAATCGCTCTCTACTTTACCTTCCTGGGATATTATACAACGTCGCTAATCGTACCTGTGGCTTTGGGAATCGTCCAGACGCTCATACCGACGGAAAGCGTCCTCTTGTTCTGCGCTTTCAACGTCGTCTGGGTCACCGTGATGCTTGAAGTGAGTACAATTTTTGAAAGGAAAGTTCTTCATCGCACATTACACAGCTTGCGAATGAACGATAAGTTTCAAACTATGTCCGACATGACTGACACGACAGCGTTGCTAGACGTTCGCGTCTGCTGTATTTGTATATGCGTATTGTTGTTTTCTTGATAAAGATGGAAATGCGAAAGTGATTCAATAAAAGATAAGGATAGCGATGATGAAGTCAGAAAACTATCAATGTTCGTGAATTTTACTGAAGTACTCTATATACATAAGAAGATATGTGCATTATTATGGATTTCCTATAATTTCAAAAATATGAATTGATTATTATTTTCACAGATAATTCACTACCTATTCGTTAAATGATAGACAGGGGTCGGAATTGTAAATTGAACTTTATAGACATTTGCTCGTATAAAAAAGTAGCGTTCTGATCCACTTTTTTGATAGAAACTCAGGGTCATTATCAATATTTGTTTTAGTTTAATGTGATTTACAAATGAACAATTATCCAGCTAAATCTACAACAACATACTTTAAACTATATCAATAACCATGAAGTTTTTTCGAGGAACTTACATAAAATTGAAACGACAACATAAGTGAAATTGATACAAACCAACCATTACTAAGATTGAGTGAATAATAAAATGTTTCATTTCACAACTTAAAAAAATACTAAAAACAATTTTATTACCATTTCACTATTTTTTTTCAATTAATTATGCTATAATATATTTTAATTTAATTATGTGAAACGTTCTTAATTTATTTCATTGTGCCTGCTATTTAATACATAATATATAGCGAAAGGAACTCTCGTGTCTACCGGGTGGCCAAGGTACATCTCTTTTATTGAATTCCGTTAGTAACCAAACAAATCAGATAATCGAAAATTTAAACGAATCCACGAATTTTGCATAACTACTGTGTATTGATAAGTGAATATACCCTTGACGACGTGTTATAATCGTTTTGGTGTCAAAATGTGAATGTTTTCATATTGACGATGTTTTGACGTTTGTCAAAAAAAAATTAATATTTTTTATCCGTTATATAATCGTAACGTATACCTCTCGAGCAATCGAAAATAATCGATTATACTGACCTCGTGACTCGGAAGTATAATCCATTCATTATACTCTCGTGATATTATGAATGAATATTCACGTAATGTGGAATATAAGATATAAGAGAATATTCCAATGTCCGAATAATATAACTTCAAAGAATAATGCCAAGTTGTACGTGACACATGATTAAGTCTTTATAATAATAACTTTATTGTCTCATACATTTTCATACACATAATAAGTGGGAATCAAATCAAATCAAAATATGCTTCATTGTCTTAAAATCATACACTTTATTGACATAGCAAAAAATTTAGGAAATAAACAATGTAAAACATGAAAATAAACACACATCAATCGAAAAATATACAAACTAAACAATGTAATACCTAGAAATAAAAATCACACCACATTTCTATATAAAATATATGCAAACTTTACAATAGAAACGAGAATGTCAAATCAATGATCAATCAATTGTCTGAATTGAAGTCCTCTATAGAGTAAAGGAAAATCACTTGAGGCGAAGTTAAGCAATAGCTACTCTACCACTTCATCTTCAAGGCACAGCTCATCAGTTGGAAAAGATGACAGATAAGACATAAGCCTGACAAATATGAAGAAAAAAACTAAACAATTGAATATGAAAGTAAATTAACAGCTCAATAAATACAAATAGCCGCACAAATTGAAAAAAGAAGTCTTAAGCTAATTGGCCATACTCAAAATATGTTTTTTAGCCCTTTTTCAAACTTGAAAGAGACAAAACTCAGAAAGGATCTTCAAAAACATTAAACAAATTAACAGGTATAAAATAATAATAATAATAATAAATTTTATTCATACGTTGGCTAAAACAAGCATCTTTACGCCATAATAATATAAATAAAATCTTAAAATACACAAACAAATAAAAACATACTAGCATATACTTAAGTTACAAACACCAGCAAACAACTATATGGAACAAAAATTTTCGAATGAATGAAATGCATCACTAAGCTCTTTTTTGAACTTCATAATACTACTTATGCTAGTAAAAAATGACGGCAATTTATTATAAACAGTAACAGACACATATTCGGGACTCTTTTCATATAAGAAAAGCTATGTTGAAAACCAGTTCGATGTTTTAATTTTGAGGACTGAACAATCCCTTAAATCTCAGAAGTGATAATCACGCATGTAGGATGTCTGAAACGTCTTATACAGATGTCTTCAATCACCTCAGTACTCGATATTCCGCCGAAACATCAAAAATTTCATAAATTGAAAAAAAAATTTATATTGTATAAGTAATCTGAATTCTGTTATTCTGTTATATATATATTCTATATATTATAGAGCATATCACTATAGTTGAGTACCTACTGAAAATACCATTTATTCATGACATTTTTTCCGACAATTAAATATACTCTTTCTCTAAAGTTAATAAAAATGGCAAGAATTTGGTACTAGTTTATTGTCGCGTCTAAACCAAACGCTCTGTGTGAATTCTATCACGAAACGAGCCTGGTCTAATTCGCTGCGAACTAATCTCTGAAAATTCTGGAATATCTTTTGTCATATTTTAATGAGGTAGACTCCACTCCATTCGGAGGGATTAAAAGGTAGAATAAAAGAATAAGGGATTCCCATCGATGCCCAGACGTTCCTCCGTGGGGAACGTTTTAGGGGAGCGGAACGACACCAAAATATCTGCTCCCCAAAATGTTAATTAAAATCAAAAGCGCACCTTCTTACCGACCAAGTTGATGAGAGTTTGGGGACTTCGGGAGGAAAGATAAATGAAACGGGGCGGCAGATTGGCATTGAAAATTAGCTCAAATTGGTGAGGCAGAAGTTGCATTCATCATTATCGGCTTGCCAACAGTTGCAGGTAATAAACTGAATGAGTCTACCGATGTGGATGAAGATAGAGCTTAAAATCTGTTTCAACTATAAATTTATTACGGAAGTAATAAAGTAATTATCTAGCTTTTATTTGTATGTTGTGACATCAAATTTTGAACTACTATCGTCGTAAATGTTTAATGCTCCATGTCTTTTCAATTCACGTGATGTGCTTTCCTAAACAGATGGAAAGAAGAGCAGCCTATCATGATAGAGGTTATCACAGTGCTAGTCGTGGAGAAACAATTTTAAATAACATAAATTATGAAAATCACCCCAACCTGTGGAAAACGGATGGATGTTTCGACCTAGTGAAGTTAACTTGAATAGGAATATATTTCCACTGCATATTTAAACATCAAGTTCTTCATATCAAGTAATTGCCTAAAAAGTATTGATAGCTCACATTTCGTAGTTCCTATTTCCTTTAATCTGTTGACGCAAGCTTAGACATCTTAATTTACTCGCTGAATACCACAACATTCGTCAGGTATATCTGAGCATGTTATGAAATAATCTTACCTTTCATAATTCTATTCGAAATCCCATCAATAACTGTGTGATAGGAACGTTCATATTAACTGGCCGTACTACATTAAAAGAAAAGATTTTTGCCAGAGTGAAAGGATGCGTAGGTTATATATTTAGTAAAATGTATACTATTGAGAGAAAATTCGAACATAAATCCCGATTAGTAAAGATAACATTAAAACTTTATCCATGAAGCTCTAGTTAACAGTTTTTACCGCCTCACTACTATGAAGCGCCCTCTATTTTTACCGAAGCGCCATCTATGTTGTCAGGATACACTACTTTCGGAAGTGTTTTTATATATGCGTTAAATTAGACAACCTTTGTGACGTTTGCGCGTAAGGAATTTTATCTATCGGATTTAGCTATGTCTGAAGAAGCAAAAACACTGTTTTTTTTTTCAGTATTTTTGATACATTCGTTGTTTCGTTCTCAACATTTTTGAAGATACCCTATTGTTGAGAATTCAATGTTATAATGGAAAAAGTGAACTCTCCAGCTCCCTCCGGAAAATATTTAATCATTTTCAATTGGAGCATGAAAAATAAGGTAAGAAACGAGAGGAATTTTTCCATGATCATCAAATTGCCTTGTTCTACGAATAAACATATTTTGACATTCCTTAACGAACCGGCACCATAAACATCCTTCATTATTCTTTGTTTTCCGGTGTATGTATTTGCTGTTCCAAAGATAACCGCAGGCTGACAAAAATGGAAAAAATGAATACTTTGTGTACATACATTTCATAACGATATTATGGATCACAGAAGCAAATGCGGTGTTGGAGGAAAAACGGTTTTTTCTTTGCGTTGCTCATTTGAAATGGCCAGGTTCTCACGTGTGAATGCTCACTCAAAAAGATCTAATTGGTGAATCACCCATCTGTCTTTCTTTCACTATGTCATTTCTTCTTTGTTAATGAATGAATATTTCATATCTATTTACTTCATGAAAACGATTGTGCCAATTTTAGTATCTCATATATTGTTCAATTTATTTTTTAATTTCAAAAGTCTTGAGAAGACTATTTATGTTTTTGCAAGCGTTATTTTATTAACTTTGAATTTGAAAGAATTGTCAGAGAATGTTACTGTAAATTCACTGGTTCTCATTTTGATTACGTAGCTACCGTTCTGTTCCTCTTTATTTAGTATATAGAAAAAAAAAGGATGCAAGTTAATACTCTTCAATATTAAATACCCTCCTGATTTTTTCCTCGCGATAGACAAGTGCCTAATTCGCTTCAAGTAATGGGTGCTTTGTCGAAATTAATGGAGAGTACGTGCTTATCAAAGAAGCGTAACTAAAAAACGCCACACGCTTTTTTGCATAGTCCTTCAACATTGAGAAGTGACAAGTTAATTATTGCCACATAATATATAGAAAAAAAATTTATATCTCCGAAAAAATATTGAAAAGTGTAGAATGCACAAAACGTATCAAAATTTTTCAAATAATATATATTTATTTTATTAGGAGTATAAGGTATACATTATGTGACTGCATAGGGATGTTTGAATTGAATCCCTGCGAGTCACATAATGTAGCTTATACTCCGAATAAAATACAATGTTTTATTTTCAAACGATTTGCATTTGAAAATCGGAGAATTCGTGAATACTAAAAGTGTATTAATCTAATTATACCTCCTGTTTATAGTTATTAACGTAACAAGGCCGATATGTAGCAAATAACGGATGAGGTTGGATATTGTAATCCGAGGCGCAGCCGAGGACTATAACTAACCGAATCCGTTATTTGCGTATCGGCCGTGTGTCGATAAAAATTTTTCGTAATCCCGTTGAAAGATTATATTTTGATTCCGAAGAAAGAAAAAACCCCGTACCTCGCAATTCTAAAGAAAAATCCCAACGTCGTGCACTCTGTTGTCATGGAACAGTTTGACAGTTTTATAAACAACGTCAGTTTTTTGTGTTCTCAAGATCGCTTTAACGACGAGCATGGATGAAATTGATGAAATTGAGGAACAAAATCAAATTCCTTTAAAAATATTGGGAGAATCATGTGCAGTGCAGCGAGTGTTGATTAACTGCCGAAAGTAACTCAATAGCGATATCAAAAAGAATATGAAAATTTTGAAATTTGGCGTAAAAGCAAGAATGTAAAGGTGGTTAATGAAGATGTATTATTTGCCTATGCGAAATGAAAATCAGAGGTTTATTCTCCCAACTCGCAGAATGATGTTTTGAAATAAATATTTGAACAAGTGATTTCTTAACGGCCGGCGGTCGTTAACACTGACTTTTCAATTGTCATCTGAATACCGTTAAATCAAAATAACAGTATGGGATTACGAAAACAAATTAACGATGGACAAATAATTTGGCTTGAATCCATGGCAACTGTAAATAATGTCAGTGAATTAAATTAAATGACATTAATAATTTCATTTTTCGAGAAATATAGAGCCGTATTCAATTGTGCTAAGATACTGTAGTATGGCTGATGAATCTAGTACACCATCCACGCTACCAAGAGTTGCAGCGGTAGCGAAATTAGCAGAGCAGCAGCTATTACCAACAAAATCAAATTAAATTAAAGTTGAACGGCGTATAAGTGTTGTACTCCGCCGAGTATAACACTTATACGCCGCTCGAGCTAAAAGTTCTAAAAGTGACACTTATACCTGCTCCATACAATCAGCAAAATGGCCATTATCTGACGTTTGAAATAAATAACATTATTTAGTATCTTTTAGAGCTATATTTAGAAAAGCATGTTTTTCAGTTTCCTTAACTATAATTCATTTTTTGTTTCTTATTCTTATAGTCCAAGAGCCAGCGACGATCAGACCTTCGTTATTTTATAAAACCTGAAACTTTCTCTAAGTATTTGCAAAATATAGGTTAAAACAATCCCCGATTATGAAGTTTGGAAAACGGTGGCTTTGGATGGTAACAGGTAGCAAAGTTGTAAAAAAATTGCACCTTAGTTTCGTTAAAGTATAAAGCTCAGTTTTTATATATTTCATTTGGACTAATATCAGAAGTCACGTCGTCCATTGTCAGACACTTAGTATGGTTGCAACCCCCTGTCAGACACCCTTAAATTATATTGAATTGTAATTAAACTTACGTTATATCATAAAGGCTGAATTTTTTGTATGTTACTTAAGGAGCTACCAAAAGATGTTTTCCCAGTGGTCAGACAGTTTCGATGGTTCTTACATCTTGTCAGACACATGAAGGTCTACCATAGGTGCGAGAGCGAAGTATATACATGCAAGCGGGCGCGAGTGAAATAGTGCGTTCAGTCTATTGCGATCTGTCACTGCGGATGTTTAATTTACTCAGTATTATATGTTTTGTGGATTTATGGAAAAATTTCATAATATAGAGTTATTTCTAAATAATGATATATAATTTTATTAAGAATTAAATATTCAGAAAATAGATAATTTAGGAAAATTTTCATGCCAGAAAAGAAATAAATCAAAATTCTGATGAAATAATCAATAAAATTGGAAGTATTACGTTTTTTTCAAAATTTAATTGAAGGTTATAGTTCCATTGGTTTAGAAATAAAAGTTGATACTGATATTGTTGAACATTCTGTAAATGTAAACTTTCTGCAGAAGTTGGAAGTTGCAGTTCTATTGATTGATAAATTGAAGTTGATTGTGATGTTGATGATTCTGTTGAAGACTGTGAATCAGTTGGGTCTATGGTCAACTCAGGTATCAATGACGTGGCTGGAGAAAAGTTGTCTTCAGGTACGGAGTTTGATTTTTTTTCTCACTATTAGGTCCAGAACTGAAATAAAATATCTGTCCGGAAGTCCTGTGAATACTTTATAGCATTCCCTGTGACAGCCACCGTCTGTATATTCATCAGGCAAAATAATGTCTTTATATTTGAGGATATGTTTTTTTCTAGCATTCAAAACAGCTTGACATTTTTTCAATGATTGTTCAGAAAACAATATCATTTTGCCATCACTTTTTCCACACACAACACAAATTAATACGTCTCCCATGATGACCATTTATTAAAACTGAATTAGATCTTTTTAATAACTACACAAAGAAGAAAAAACAACATATTATTATGATGCGCAGTGACAGATCGCAATAGACCGAACGCACTATTTCACTCGCGCCCGCTTGCAAGTATATACTTCGCTCTCGCACCTACGATAGACCTTCATGTGTCTGACAAGGTGTAAGAACCATCGAAACTGTCTGACCACTGGGAAAACATCTTTTGGTAGTTCCTTAAGTAACATTCAGAAAACTCAGCCTTAAAAATATAACGTAAGTTTAATTACAATTCAATGTAATTTAAGGGTGTCTGACAGGGGGTTGCAACTGTACTAAGTGTCTGACAATGGACGACTTCTGATATTAGTCCAAATGAAATATATAAGAACTGAGCTTTATACTTTAACGAAACTAAGATGCAATTTTTTACAACTTTGCTACCTGTTACCATCCAAAGCAACCGTTATCCGAACTTCATAGTCGGGGATTGTTTTAACCTATATGAGGCAAATACTCAGAGAAAGTTTCAGGTTTTATAAAATAACAAAGGTCTGATCGTCGCTGGCTCTTACACTATTACAATGATTCTATTTTCTTCAAAAAGTTCATAGAAGGTGAATTCGAAATAATAGAATTTTTTTGTGTATTTTATTATTTTGTGTTGTTTTGTATTCTGTTGTAGTAATTAGTAGTGTAATAATCTACATAGTTTCATGTGATTTTTATCAAATTAAATAATTTTAATTTAAGAATTTACATAAAATCAGGAGATTGATTGAGGGCCAGATGTTCAGTCAGAGATAATCTGCAGTTTTATATGAATCTTGGACTATCCAGTTGTTCACTGCATAGTTAGGAGTTTTATCTTGGTTTGAATCCAGGTTTCGCTAAACCAGTAAAATCGGTGGATTAAGTACTCAACAAAGGTTTAAGACCTTGACAACATCTAAAATATAGAAATTGGAAAAATAATCAGAAATAATGGATTTTATGGAAGGTGATAATATAACTGATGATGAAGATATGATTGAGTTGGTCAATATCCTAGCAGCTGTTAGGGCGCCTCGAACTTATGAATTTCGTGAAAATCATTTTGAAAAATGGTCACATGAAGAATTTGTATTCAGGTTCAGATTACCTAAAAATATTGTGAGGATTGCATAAATGTTGAATTTCTTCTCTTTGGAGCCTCCAATGATTCCATTTTTTCAATTAATAAACTTTCCAAAAAACGGCAGAAGACAACGAAATGTTGGGTTATATTGACATGAATAGATAACATTGACGTAGTAATACGTGATGATTTCCTCGAAAAACTTTTAGAACCGCTGGCATATATTAATTATTTATGGTGGCAACATGCGCAAATTTGACATGTACGATTGAATTTATCTGTGGAATACTCTATGCATTTTCCGAATAATTTAGACCGCTTAATCGAATTATATCACAAACAATTCTACACGACGACATAATAATTTCGATTAAATGCAAATAACCTCATTTGACAGTTTGTTTGCGGCAAAATACAGCCAGTAATTTAGTGAATAAACGCGAAATAATCGAAATGAACGAAATGGTTCACGTCGGGACTCCGTTTGAATCGTTCGAACTAGAGAGAGTCATTTGTTATGCTCCCGACAAGTCGAAAATTAACAGATGATAACGCGAAATTCCCGTTATTATTTACGACGAAATATCGTTTATTTCAAATCGCATCGTTAATCGCCGCTGCCGTTCTATTAAAGGCGCGTTTTCCTCCACTTTAGCCAGTCGTCAACGACTGCGACTGAGTAGCCGCGACTGGTAGTAGCTGCGACCTATTCATTCAGGCGCGTTTTCCTCCACCTTCGCCAGTCGCCGACGACAGCGACTCGCTAGCCTGCGTCAATCAGTATTTGTCCCTCGTTCTGGTCTGTTCAGCACAAGAAAAATGAATATATCAAAGAAATCATTTATTGTAATGTTATTAAATTATCAAGTGCAGGAGGAAAATCTGCTTCTCATGTTAACGTTAGAATCTGAGAAACAGAGAAGCGAAGAATTAGCAATGTTCCGAAATAGACGATTGGAAGGATTTCAGGCAATATTAATCCAGAACCACCTGACAGATAACGAAACAAAATTTAAAGAGTTTTTCCGAATTTCCCGGCATCAATATAACTACGCAAACTAACTTTCGTCGACGAATTATCGCGGCACCCCTTCCGAATATGAGCAGCTACTCGCGACTGGACGAACGGCGACCGGACGCTGGTAGTCGCGACTGAGTAGCGGCTAGGAAAACAGGATGATTTAAAAGGCATTGGAGATGTCTTGACGAATTGGTCGACGCTACTCAGTCGCAGTCATCGACGACTGGCGAAAGTGGACGAAGTTAAGGCGTTTAAATATTGTTTCGTTATCTGTCAGGTGGTTCTGGATTAATATTGCCTGAAATCCTTCCAATCGTCTATTTCGGAACATTGCTAATTCTTCGCTTCTCTGTTTCTCAGATTCTAACGTTAACATGAGAAGCAGATTTTCCTCCTGCACTTGATAATTTAATAACATTGCAATTAATGATTTTTTTGAAATATTCATTTTTCTTGTGCTGAACAGACCAGAACGGGGGAAAAATACTGATTGACGCAGGCTAGCGATTCGCAGTCGTCGGCGACTGGTGAAGGTGGAGGAAAACGCGCCTGAATGAATAGGTCGCAGCTACTACCAGTCGCGGCTACTCAGTCGCAGTCGTCGGCGACTGGCGAAAGTGGAGGAAAACGCGCCTTAAGGGCGTTTGCCCACAGCACGGTAACGGCACGATTTGCCGCGCGCGATAAATCGTACGCGATAGCGCAACGACTCAAATTCATAAATTTGTCATACAACAAATGCAGTGGTCGCCCACTAGTTGAAAAATGCCGCGACGGTTTTGAATATCGTCGCGGCAGGACGTTATCGCACAAACCCGCGATTTGACGGTCGAAAAACGCTCAAATTCGTGTCACCTGACTTTTGAACGCCAATAGGGTTGAATGGTTTCTAGCAATTCTAGCCAACACGACGAAATTATCAACGATATTTTCAATGCTGTGCTGCTGTGTTGTCATTCATTGCGTGCAGTCCATACATGTGTTGTTTCTGCATCAAAATAAAAGAAAGTAAATTGTTATTAAAAAACTGAATAATAAAATATTTTTGATTTCTTTAAGGGGGATCTATTTTGAAAATTTTCAAAACTAGCTCCAAGAATGGAAAAAAATCTCTTATCTATAGTTCAACAGTTATCACACTTGCAATGTTCTTCTTCGAGCAGCAAAAAACTATTAATTAACTATTGCATAACTAGTTGATAAATCGCGATAAAATTCCTTTGCCGCCGAATTATTATTCATTGAACTATCTAGTTAGTACCTCAATTTTTTTCATTTCCCACTTTTCGTATTTAATATGGTTAAATACCAAATTTTTATTATTGAAATGTCCTTAATTGCCGTGATTTGCGCAAGCCAGATTATTCGTTTCCGGCCTCATGTTTACCCCTCTGCGAAAATTATAAATATTGATCCTACAGTTCCGGGAGTGGAAACTTTCTTCTAGGAAATTTTCTCCTTTTGTGAATATTATATAGGTATCGAAAATCTCAATAAGTTTTTGATATATTTGCAAAAAACCAAACAACCCTTTTTTATTTCAGTAAATTGTTTATAATTCACCTCCGAAATAAAAGATTTAATTGAATCGGTACAAAGTACGAAGTGACTAAACTCGATCTGGCAACACGGCATATTGCCCTGAACAAGTTTCATACGATATATACCGCGTAGTGGGCGAGCAATCAGACCAAGCTAGTTAGTCGAGTATGTTAGGTACGCTGGCTAGTATTTGGGAGGTCTCGGGTTCAAACCCCGGGGCCGACTGGTCTGCCATGAGTTTTTTTCAGAGGCTTCCTCATGGTAATGTAAGTCACTGCTTGCAAACTTACAATGCGAATGCTGGGCCAGTATTAATCCTCTGAATCCTACCCACACTTCCTATGTTCCATAAATATCCCGTCTCACCTATCCTTAATGCACTTGTACATACAAGTGTATCCCCTGATCTGGCTGAAGGAGTTAATCCCAAACTCAAGCTGCCCGCCTCCCTGACACATACTTCAGGGAGGAATGAAACACGTGTGTTTCCTTTTCCTTTTTTTCGAGCAATCAGCGGATGCGGCGATATATCGCGCGCGGCAAATCGTGCCGTTACCGTCCTGTGGGAAAACGCTCTAAAGGCGGACTGCACACGGACGTCGATGTCTCGATACATCGACGTGCATCCAAAAACGTGCAACCAATAACGTGCAACCTGATTGCGTACACACGTACGCACAAAACCATAGTTTTGGCCAGTCTGTCAAACTGTTTGGTAAGATGTCTGAGGAAGAGGAATATTCAGCTCTAGTGGCACTTGTGCAAGAAAAAGGAGAATAAAAATCGTCGCGAAATCTGGTCTTACGGTTGGCTTATAAAAAAAGGAACTTATTCGTAACTCTTGGTAATGCTTACTCCATTAATGAAACGTCAAGACACATCGCCAATAACTGCATTACTTGATATTTAACGACTTGAAGGAATAACCAAGATCTAAATTTTTTTACTATAATATCTCCGAAGCTCTCACCGTATCACTTCGCTACGAGATCAAAACTTTTTTATTTTCTTTCCGAAACCCACCTCGAATACTATTGGTTTAAGAGACAACTGTACTATTTGTAGCATCTGGTTGAATTATTTGCAGCTTATTTATAAATATTTTGTATGCTTCATTTTTTATGTCTGCCTAAATAGTGTTTATTGTCTGATACAAGCAGGGTAGGCCCCTGAACAACTCATCAAATTCACATAGAAATTCCTGGGACATTGTTCTGCAGTCAGACTAATGAAACTATCTGCAAACATTTTTAGTAAATAATATACAAATCTATTAAATGTTAATATTGGTGTCAAAACCCAAACAATGTGAAATACATTGAGTAATCTGAATTTAACTTATTATTTCAAATACCTACTGCCGTAACCAATTGTTTGAAAAAACTAAACCGCCGCTACTGCTTCAAAAACGTACACAACACGGTGAATCGCCTCCACACGTTGACTCCTGCAAGTGTTCGTTGGAATGCGCATCCACAAATTCATTCGTTTTTTGCATCCACATTAACGTTATTGGTTGCACGTTTTTGAATGCACGTTTATATATCAAGACATCGACGCCCGTGTGTAGGGGCCTTTATATAACCCGTCATTGGTTTTAACCGGCCGTCGGATCATAGAGATGTTGCCGTTTTGTCCGGTTATGAATATGTTATCGAAAAGTTGGAAGTTCAACTTTCTATGCAATGCGAAAGCTTTTTAGTTTTGTTTTCGAATTCGAAACCCCGTATAGGCAATAAATGGGACATCGGCGATTGTTTCCATTCGATAATAAAGGTTATGTTAACAACGCAGTTTTAAAATATGCAAAATTGTTTGAATAGAATGCAACCAAAAGTAGTCGATTCTTCGGTTACTTTTCCATTGAATTTTAGGTAGGTATATTTCGGAAAAAATGAATTCAATTTTTCGAATGGAATTGGTATTTACTTGGTGAAAGCTTATATTCATAAATTTTAAAAAAAGAAAAACTAACTTTTCACTGTCAACTTCAGAAGTTTACCCACTTATATCTGAAACAATTACAGAGTATTCAACAGTTTAACATATTTCGGCAAACCTTCTGAAAACCTGAAATTATTTCTTCATAAACAAAATTTCAAAGTTTCATATGAAACCAAGAGTATCATGGGAAAATTTAGTTAAAACACAAATTAAAAATTGATAGAAATGAACGTACTGGTGTATATAGACTCAACTGTAACGATTGTGAAAAATTCTCTAAAGGACATACAATTAGAAATTTTAAAACTCGAATATACAAACACCAACGTAGCTTTATTGAGCAGAAAACTGGCCCTAATTACGCGTGCCATCTTATTCAAGAAAACCATACCTTTAATCACAATTATAATATATTACAATTAGAAAATAGTCTCCACAAAACCAACTGTCAGAAATCCCTTTACATCAATAAATATAAAAATTCCGGAAAACTAGTTAACGACCAGATTGAAAAGAAACCTTCTCATCTGCTTAATATGTTCAATATACCTACCAATAACTCTGAATGAATAGCTTATAGTTATTTAGTTTCTCTAGGAACCCTCAGTTAATTTTTCGTATGAATAGATTGTTTTGTGATACCATTATTTAGTACGAGATGAAGTCAATGTTATGACGAAACGCGTTAACTCAATTGATTTTGTTTACTCGTTATATTTCATTCCAACCTGTGAAAAGTTAGTTTTCATTTCTTTATAAAGTTATGAATTCGATATAATCAATGGAACGTTTTTTCGTTGATATTACTGAACTAGCACTGAAATTGAACAGGTGAGAATCCTTGTTCGAGATATTTTCATTCTATCTGTACTATCTACATTATCTACATTACATATTTGTTGAATTGTTACAAAAGCCATAAACACTTATTATGAGAATGAATTATTCCACCAACAGTATCTTTTACGCCGAAGATAAACAATATTTTTGGCTCCGAAACTTCCAGGTCTTAGTCATAAAGAAATTCGATTAATTGCAATACTATAAGTTAAGTAATATATTCGGTAATTGGGAAGTTTGCCCATGAGAGTTCTGAAAAACTAGGTTGGACAAGATTTTCTATATATATATATATATATATATATATATATATATATATATATATATATATATATATATATATATATATATATTGATGCCTTATTTTTGTGCGATTCTCATGGTCCGAAGAATTGAAATATTTCACTGAAGTACGCCACTGAAGGTCGGTAAGACGCAAGTTATCTCAAGACAAGCGGAGAATCAACGAATTACCTACACTCTACAACAACAATTTCAGAAGTCTGTACCTGGGTGATAAATTCATGGGAAACTGTGATATACTATATATGATATGATATATACCTATATATATATATATATATATATATATATAAATATATATATATATATATATATCTATATATATATATATATATATATATATATATATATATATATATATATATATATATATATATATATAAAATTATTCATTCGAATTGTTGTTGCCTGTGATCTATTTTTAATCTCTTGATAATTATTAGCAATAACAGGCTGGTTGAATCTTAAAAAACTCGATTTTATTAAAAAGTTTACTGACGTTTCACTACGACATTCGTAGTTTTTCAAAACATTTGAAAAAATTGAAATTTCTTTGACATTTATTGATTTGAAAAAATTTGAATAGACAAAGACTACTTTGTCTTGCTAAAAATTTTTTCCGAATGTGGTTGTTCTTTGTTATTTATTACGTGCTATTCAGTCTAATATCAACATTCAAAATTGTTATCATTAAATGGCAAAGGAAACCACAGAAACCTTTACCTACGTAATGTTCGAAAATAAAAATAATAGGGTACTATTTATCTAACAACAAAGAAATTAGTCGCAGGAAAATATTAAAAAAGTAGAGCAGAATTATCGGTATAGAACGTTTATATGGAAGCAGCCGTTGACACGTGTTACGGACTCTTTGGTCCTCATCAGAACGGCGTAGCAAAGCATTGGATTGAAAATTTGGAGATGAAAATAGTACAATAAATAAAAACCTCTGCTACGGAAGACAATCACACCTTTGTGGACTATTGTTTGAACTCTCCGGTTTTGGAGATTTGGTCAAACTCTGCCACGGAGGCGATTAATGCCATCCGCGAGATCTCAGAACGAGTAAATAAACAATATTAAAGAAATTAGTCGCGGGAAAATATTAAATAAGTAGAACAAAATTATCGGTATAGCCCGTTTATATGGAGGTAGCCGTTTTTAATGAAATTTTTATTTAGAATTTCAAATCTTTTAAAAAGGTACTCACATTCTAGAACAATGTTTGAAACTCTCAGCTTAAGTTTGGGATCATTGCCATATTTTTAGCTTGCAATATTTAATTATTCATTCGAATTGTTGTTGCCTGTGATCTATTTTTAATCTCTTGATAATTATTAGCAATAACAGGCTGGTTGGATCTTAAAAAACTCGATTTTATTAAAAAGTTGACGTTTCACTACGACATTCGTAGTTTTTCAAAACGTTTGAAAAAATTGAAATTTCTTTGACATTTATTGATTTGAAAAAATTTAAATAGACTAATTTCTTTGTTGTTAGATAAATAGTACCCTATTATTTTTATTTTCGAACATTACGTAGGTAAAGGTTTCTGTGGTTTCCATTGCCATCTAATGATAACAATTTTGAATGTTGATATTAGACTGAATAGCACGTAATAAATAACAAAGAACAACCACATTCGGAAAAAAATTTTTAGCAAGACAAAGTAGTCTTTGTCTATTCAAATTTTTTCAAATCAATAAATGTCAAAGAAATTTCAATTTTTCCAAAAGTTTTGAAAAACTACGAATGTCGTAGTGAAACGTCAAATTTTTAATAAAATCGAGTTTTTTAAGATTCAACCAGCCTGTTATTGCTAATAATTATCAAGAGATTATATATATATATATATATATATATATATATATATATATAAATAAAAATATATATATATATATAAATATATATATATATATATATATATATATATATATATATATATATATATATATATATATATATATATATATATATATATATATATATATATGCGTGCGTGTGTATTTTCTTGTATAATAAATACATCTTCATTCTGACAATTCTTCATTGCAACAAAAAAAGTTCAATCAAAAGAGAAAATCACCAACTATACTGCAATTAATCATTTATGAAAGTTGTCATAAGAATAATATTTCAAAAAAAACTTAAATAGTGCTGAAATGTGAATGATACTTCAAAAACCATATTGACTCCTTTGAAAACTAACAAATTGTTTGTGAATTTCTGGATTATTGTATCAACATAGGTAAAATAGCTTCGAGATTGGAATATTCAAAAATTTGGCAACCGAATTCGTTTTCCAAACGTCAACTCCAATTGGATTTGCCCTTGTATATCTCTTGTTTTAGCATTTTCACAATCTAATTCATTGGACTCGTAATATTCTAAAGCCATTGATATGATCAGCAAAACTTCACCGCGATTAAGAAGAAAAATAATACCCGGAAACTTATCGACATAACCCCGTAGTTCCGTACGAATCTCATAGCTTCTATATTGTGGCGAACAGATAACTTGATTTTCGGCAACATCAAGCCACTTCGCTTCATTTCGAACAAACGAAACCGCATGGAGATGCAAACCGCGCATAATATCCAGATTCGTACTCGGGGACAAACCAATCGAGCCCTCGAGCGGGACCGTTCCCAATCAATCTCAACGCCAACTAATCAAAATCGATCCGACCGTACCGTTCTTACAGAAGTCGGAGTAAGCTGCGTTCCCTTGTTTCATCCGGAAAATATTAAATTTTAACGCGACGTACTACGCCAGCAATTCTCAATCTGTGGGTCGCGCCCCCCAGGGGGACTCGAGCACACTGAAGGGGGCTTGAGTATATCCAAGAGAAAATATTGTTTTAAAAAGGAAATCGTACACACACACAGAGACAAAACAAAATACATTTCGATATAATATTCAATGATTAACTCAATATCTAAATAACAATAACAATTTACTATAGTCTGTCCAGTTGGCCTGCACGTCATCAATTGTATATGACGTCGAACGTGAACACTGTTCCAGACGTAATAAATGATCTTAAATCTAATTAGCTGACCCAATTTTCAACAAAAAGGATATATCTTGCATGTTTGACATGGCGGGCATTTTTGGCGGTAAATTCAAACTAACCCTTATTCCCTACCAGAAGTGTCACTTTATATTCATGGATCGATAAATCGAACTTTTACTTACAAAATCTTTGAAGAACTAGGTTATCTCGGCGACTGTCAATTGGTCGAGAGGGTCCGACAACATTGCAAATTTTGAAATAAAATGACAAGTTAACAAACATTCAATTTATTTTCATTACTCGGAATGTTGATTTTTCTTCAGAATACAGAGATTTTAAGGACAGAATATTTATCGAAATGGATGATCTGGTCACTATCACCATATAACTACTTTTTCAGGAAAGTACTTACGACAGATAAGAATTTAGACAATTTCGAATTTTATTTATTTGTGTAGGTAGCAGTGGGTTGTTATTTGCGCATGACTTGGACGTGTACGCCAACTCTCGCTGGACAGACTATAAATCAAAACTTTCTTAATCAAAACTTACTAAATTTAAAAATATTTAAAAATTATCAGTGGTCAGTTGGACTACTGAACAGAAGGTTGGCGGATCGAATCCCGGTCGAGCCAACAAATTAATGCGGAGTCACCACAAGTATTCTGCCTAGTAAAGCCTCTCTATAAAGACGTTCGGAACCGTCGTAAAACTGTAGGTCCCTTCTATTCGTGTATCACTGTATCACGCACAACACGAATAGTTGTAGAGAGGTCGCCTACAACCAAAACCGGGTAAGGAACTTGAAGAAGGAGTGACTTGTATACTGTTCACAGTATACTAGGTCTGCAAGGTAGTAGGCTCTTGCAATGCTGAGATGATTGATTCATTTAATGAGTTTATGTTATGAGCTATTGATTACACCACTAGATTTGTACGTAGACTGTTTTATGCTTGTATCGGTTTTTCCTGTTATTATTCCTCCGTGTCGTCTCTAATTTTTTATTTTCTTTTTTTAAAACACTCGCATGGTCAAATTTTGGCGCCAAAATTCTGTAGTTATCACAGACAGTTTTTGAGAAATCCGATTTTGAAATTTTGTTACGGTGATTATTTCTTCATGGTGCTATTCATTTTCAATTTATATGACATATTTCCTTTCAGTGAACATTGTCTATGCTTGTACAAAATAGTTATTTATGTACCAAGTGCGTTATATAGATCCTAACCGATGGGCGTTAGGATCTAGTAACGCGCGTGGTGCATACAAGACTTTATTTTTCACGAAAAAATTATTTTATTATAATGAAAAATCGATTTTAAGATCGGGTCATTGCTCCTATACTTCCCATTTTCCTTCTCATAGTAGGCATGTCATTTGTTTATATTTGGACGTTTGTGAATATTTTCGTCATCATATTTAGTGAATGTCATTGCTGCTTTCTTTGTGTGGTCTTATATAAATAATGGAAATGAATATTAATTTATCCAAGAATATCATAGAAAATGCAGCCAAAGTTGCGAATAATTCATTATCGTAGAAATCTAGAGTCGTAAACGACAAGGATAAAGGTCAGGCCACACATATCCGCACCGTGTCCGCGCCGTGTCCGCACCGAGACACGGCCGTGCCACGGCCGTGTGTCGGCCAAGAAGTTCAAAGCCACACATTTCCGTCACACGGCCGTATGACGGCCGTACTACGAGCGCGGTCGGTATCAGAAAAATTTGTAGAATGTTATTAAAAAATAAATTTTAATTGATATATAATGCCAATTAAGACGCAGACAAGAGATTATATGAGACTTTCGAGATAACTTTAAGAACGCCAAAATGAAGGTACCTATATACAAAAATTCAACTGGTTATTTCTCATTCTGAGGTTGATCGCTGAAGTGACTGCACTATTTACTATTGTATGTATTATAAAATTAGATTGTAATACTCTCCTGTTGAATACGGTACCTAATTATTTCACAATAGTGAAACTTAAGCGAAGTGTCGTTTAATTTTGAAGTTTAAACAATATTCTTAATGATATTTCACCAAGTGATTCAATCTCAGTTATTAATTATTGATGCCAACATCCTAATTTAATAAATAGATAAACATATCATAATTATACCACTAAAAAGACGCATGCGGAAACAAAAACAATTTACCTTGATAATTGTTGATTGGGCACAGTATCAGGTTTGAAAAAATGGTAGTAGTTTCAAACTGGGCTGACAAAAAATATATTGACTAATATTCACAAACTTCGGAAACAAGAACTATAAAACAATGTAGTACTCTTTCTTCGTCGTAGTATACTCGCAATATAGATGTAAAGAAAAAACTGTCCTCTCCTTGTTGATTTTTCTTCTTATAAGAAAAAACTACTGGGATGAAAATGGGGGAATTGAGAGTGGATCCATTGGAACTTTGAACGTCATTGATTCGAAAGCACCCTGGTTGAGAGCGATTTAGGTTTGTAATTGTGTTTGTCGGTGTCATAGGAATATAATATGGTCGGTGTCCTGCAGTGAACTCTATCTAAAATTGAGTTCACTGGTATCCTGTAATGAAACATTTCTTTCGGAAAACGTGCCATATCATAATCCCAGACCGGATGACCGTATTGTTCTCTAGTCTATAATCAATCTTTTCTAGACTTATGGGATTGGATACAATAGTAAGAACAACATATGCTCAAAATACAACATGTCTTTATTTGAATGGCCGAACTAGAGAATTAAAGATTGGACAGTAAAAAAATGTGCAATACTATCGATTTTTCTAGGGTGAACAGAAAAATTGCCCACCCACTAGCTACGCTCTGGTCTCCATTTCTACTATATGATATGCCGAGAATCCATCGGAGAACGCACCGTGTCCGTCAAAAAGTAAAACATGAACTATCTCGCACGGTGCGGACTCGGTGCGGACACGGTGCGGACGCGGTGCGGGCACGGTGCGGAGATGTGAAGACAGTCCCATAAGAAAGCACGGGGCTATTCTTCACCGAGACACGGCCGTCACACGGCCGTGTCTCGGTGCGGACACGGTGCGGATATGTGTGGCTCAGGCTTTATGATGTATCTAATCAATGGAAGTTGCATCATTTCTCCTCGTACAATGAGCGGACGTTATGATCCATAACGCCCGCTCATTATGCCCCAGGGCATTATGAGTGTATTTATAGCAACCGTATCTAAGGTAAAATCAACAAATAATATACAAGTGAAAAATAAAATTATTTCAATGGGTCAAGGTATTCAGGAGGAGGAGCGTAACAACAAAAAACTCGCGAATCTACTATTAGGTTGAGAAACGCTGTCCTACACGATTTGACGTTTTACCCGAATTGCGAACGCCCGTTTTAGGGCTCTGAATTATTCATGGGGTCGGTTCAATTTGTTAATGAAGCCCCAGTTCCTGCCACCTACGAAACAAGTCCTTATCGGGAATCCGCCCCTCTCCGTTTGTGATCGATACATTAATTTATGATACCGATCTAACGAGCTGTTACGGAGTTATCAATTATTCGGGAATTCGACGGGAGGACACTCCGAACGTCATTATTCGACATTAATATTGCGACGGCTGTTTGTATAATGAATATTTCAGTAGGACGTTCTTGCGAGTCGAATATTACTCTGAATTCGATTTATTCTTCTGTTTATATTATTGAGAGAGAGAGAAAGAGAGAGAGAGATGGAAGTGACTCAAAACCCAGATTTATTGGAATCGGACGATTGAAATCAAGAGCTGCAGAGCTTCGTCACTACGTTCGTATTTTTCCTACATTTTTGTTGCAAAAACGCATGAAACTTCTTCATAAAAATTGCGGCGTTTAGAAAATAAGATTGAAACCCCCAAATAGTACCCACGTAATATCAACCAAGTTAACGTACAAATTTTAAGGCTTGTAACTGAATCTGGAGTGGATGTAGAGATGTGTCATGCTCGAAAATCGCATGAAATTTCAAAATAAAAATTACGGCAATAGAAACTCACAGTGTGCACTTACCTATCAAAGACCCTATCCAGTTACCGAACTTGAACCCTCTTACTCAGTCAGAATAAGCTGTGGAGTTGCGCAAAACCTCAAAAACCACGAAAAGCATGAAATTTTTGAACTAAAATGGCGAAAAGTTGAAAATCCACTTCCGCTAGTCATTGTCTTTCGATGCAGTGCAATAGTCTATTATTTTCGGGTGAAATGCGACTAATAATTATGATAATAGTAACTTTACTTTATTTAGGTGAATTTTTGAAGATAATAATAATAATAGAGGATGCACATAGACTCACCAATCTCCACATAATTCGTAGGAACCTGTAAAACGAAATTAGAGAATATTTTTATACCTCCGAAGAAGGAATCATACAACCGCTAATAATTAAACACAACTATACAGCACTCAACCTGTGCAAATTCCAATGCACCAAGTACATACCAATAAAGTGTGTGGATCAGGTAATTTGGCGAAAGAAGATAATGCATTAAAAGTTTCAAGCTGTCATCCAAAAACCTGGGATAGACAGAAATGCCTTCTTGTTTCGGTTGGGAGTTGGAAAGCTGCACTCGGAAACTGAAGGAATTATGGTTTCCATCCAAGATAGGGTGATGAACTTGAAACTACGAAATACATGTTCTAAAACATGCAAACAAAAAGATGTACGCAGGAAGTGTAACTCACCGGGAGAAATGACTGAACATATAACTGCTGGTTATGGTTCTCTGATGGAGACTGGTTTAAGGAAAAACCGAGAAAGCAAACATTCAATTATAGTATCTCCCCGGACATCATGTAGCATAATGACCAAACACCCTCATCATAGTGGTATGTAGACGCAGTGCAGAATATGTCAATTATCATCTCTTCAACAAGCCTCATCCTCTATTATCTACATCGTCACCAAATATCATCTATAGAAGCCGAAAAAGACAAAATACAGAGATATGGTCATTAAGATTCAGCAGATGTGGTATGTAGACTCAAATATCTACATTGTGACCTAGCTGAGTGATTTCTCTATAATAATCCATTTATAGAAATACAAAACGTCGAAGATTATCAATGAGTTATTGAAAACACCAGCTTATCGGCGTCATAAATTGTAGATTTGATATGTATACGACTGAATAATGTCTTTCAAATGTCAGCGTCTCACGGTATGTGATGATCATAATTGTTGAAGAAGACCTACCGCCGGCAAAAATCCGGTCTGTCTGATTCATCCAACTCAGTGTCATAAATTACATCGTATCAGCATCACCAGTAGATCCCTTATTGAAATGCCGCTCTTGAAACTCGTATATTTGTAACCCCGTTCAAAATCCACCCTAAGTAGTTGGAAAAGTTCGCGGAAACTCCGGCATCGTAATGAAGTTTCACTCGGCTACGAGATCAAACTGGAGTTTTAAAACTTGCTGTTGGGGCGTCACCTACAAATAAGTGATGCTTTATTTTATCTATGTTACAGGAAAATTCTTGTCGTCTAGCTTCAAAGAGGCCTCGAGAACAGGAGAATGCTATCTATATGAAATTTAAAACTTTGCGGCAATATGTCTCAGTAGACCTCTTGAGTGTTTGCATAATTGAAAGTTTTTCGTGTTAGTATTGATTTTAATAACGTTGTTCTTATGTTATCTACTAAATAATTTTGATATTCTTCCTTTTTGGTCAGGTTTGGAGGAGGAAAAGTAATGAGTTAGCTTTCAAATGGGGAACCATTGGAATGACCAGTCTGGATGAGCCACGTGCAAATTTCCGAGGTACCATGGCTGTAGATCCCATAACTGGAAAACTATCTCCTCAGTACCCCCGTTATTTTACATATGTGAAGGTAATTTAAATTTAACATTCTGTCATATTGCAAACCTTGTAGAGATTCAGCAAGAGAAATAAAATCTCGGATTGGTAATAAAGACTCACTAGTGTTCGCCAAGTGATCAAGATTCGAAAGTAAATCATTACTTTTTAAATTTGAAGTGTCTGCAGTCCTTCTCTAGATACACCTTAACTATGATAAATCTCTCACAAGGAGAAAAAAGTTTTTTCTTCGCGTATTATTATAGATTATCTCAATAAAATGCTCCTCGGTGAGCATACATGTTTTAATATCATAAGAAAGAGAATATACTCGAGGTAAATGAAATTGAGTTCGATATATACAAATTATCAAATTTCGTTGTCCTGTCAGCAATTTTCCTTCCAACAAACGTTGCAATGTTCTCCTAGTCACTTAGCTTCACTGAGCTTACGTCCAACAAACGTTGCTCTGTTCTTCTAGTTACTTAATTTTTCTAACCTAACGTCCAACAGATATTGATCTGCTCTTAGTCACTCAACTTTGCCAACCTTACGTCCAAGAAACTTTGCTATGTTCTTTAAGTTACTCAACTTTACTGACTTTACGTCCAACAAAAATTGATCTGTTCTTCTAGTCCCTCAACTTTACTAAGCTTACATCCAATGAATGTTCTTCTAGTCACTTAATTTTACTAAGGAACTGAATACTCCTTAGATTCAAAAAGCCAATTATCGAAAAAAAACTTCACAGTTTTTTCCTCCATCAGAAGAAGAGCCAATATTTTGACTTTTCAAAAATTTCTTATTGATGTAGGATGTCAAATGTTTTTTTTTATTACTTTTATGTACGAATCAATCGAAAATTTCTGGACTGATGAAAAATGTTTTTCTTCGAGTATATGAAGAGTTATTATACCTAAATCAATTATATTTGGCCTACGTTAATCGATTAATCGCTACAACAAAATATCGAGATTTTCCAAAGTGTTTATTTGTTTTATTTTCATTCAGTTTTCTCTTAATTCAATTCGTGTTTCTTTCAGATGTACTGCGTTTCCCTCCCGATCGTAGTCCTCTGCATGCTCGTCGCCTTCTTCGTGATGTTATGCTCCTTCTGGGTTGAAAATTGGTCAAAGTCCTTCGAGGAGCCATACACTTCTCTCGTCATTCTGCCCAGCATAGTATACTCTGTTCTCATTGCAGTCATGAACGTGTATTATAGAAAATTGGCCACCTTCCTCACCGAATGGGGTGAGTATAACAAGACGGACATGATGAGTGAAACGGGAACGTCCGTCTTTTCGACATGAATTCGAAAGGATGCTTCGAATAATTTTCGAAATCAGATATCGAGGCCTACGTCTTGCAATGTATTGAACCAAAGGACATCTTTCGGCTAGGAATAACAGAACTGGCAAAGTCGTTTTCTCATTATGTTTCATGTTAAAAAGCTTATTACATATGCATTTTCTTTTCTTAGTTCGCTGGATATTTTAAGTAGACAAAAATACTCAGGTAGATAATTTCATCGGTCATAGATATGGTGCGGTACGTTCACCGAGAATATTACACTTAGTCTGCATAAAAACAAAATAATGTTATCAACAACGTAGTTATATTAATTTTTGGTACATGTAGATTTTTTCACTGGCATACATTTCAATAGTGGCTATTTTATTTTGTAACGAACTGAGTGAAAACTTTGGTGAAGGGAGTGATGGGAAGGTGCTTGGGCGGAAACTCTTGACACCAGTGACAAAAGATGCGGAAATGAACTAAAATTCTTTACTCGAAATATCGCCAAACATGCTTTTCTGGAGGATGTATCGATCTGAAAAACAGGGTTTCGAAGAATTGTTGCCCCCCCCCCAAACTTTTCAAATTGATTCAGAGGGTTAAAAGTTAGTACGGGGATAATGATGATATTGGGGAAACCCCTTCTGGTATTTGTTTTTTGTTCCTTCAAATTCCTTCTGGTTATCCTACACAGAACGAATTAGAAAAGCAAGAAATTTTGATGCAAGCTGAACGCAAATGTTATGAGGGATCTTCGTCCACTGTGGTCTATGTCAATGCGATAGTATACATATTATAATAATAATAATAATAATAATAATAATAATAATAATAATAATTTACATTCATTTTGACATTTTGTAATGTATTGGACATGTCAGGTTAAACTAATATTACAAAATAAAATTATCAGCCAGGTACTCTCTAACACTGTAATATCCTTTCTCGAGAAGTACCGACTTTAACACTTTCTTAAACCTGGTAAAGCCAAGACTCTTAATCATGAAAACTATTTAACTTTGTAAATTCTGATTCATGGAGTTTAACATGTATCAGACATTTATAAATATAAATACAAGGAGTAGTCAAAATTTTCTTCTCAATAAATAAATCCTACAAGAGTCGCGTGGTTTCAGTTTGAAAATTATTCGTAATATGCGCTTCTGTGAAATGAAAATTCTACGACTATCAGCTGAATTACCCCAAAGTAGAATATTATAGGTAATATGGCTGTAAACTAAAGCATAATAAACTTCCATCACATAACTAAGATGCAAACAATCCTTGATTCTGTTCATTGCATAGAACGCTGAATTCAATTTTTTAGTCAATGCATCTATATGTACAGACCATTTCATATCTTGATCAAGGAAAACTCCCAAGAATTTTACATATGTATTGGATACAATTTTATCATTTTTAAATGGAATTAACAATTTTCGATCCAAAGTGTGTTGATTGAAATACAGACACTCGGTTTTACTGATGTTCAACATCAGAGCATTTGATTGGCACCAAGCATCAAATTCATTTATTAGAAGTGTACATTTACCAAGGAGCTCCTCAGGGTCCCGTGCGGTGACCGCAATCGATGTGTCATCTGCAAATAAAGTTATACCGTCAGCCCCCACATGATTAGGTAAGTCATTAATGAATAACATAAACAGTAGGGGACCCAACACGGAGCCCTGGGGAACTCCCAAGTCAGTACACTCCTCTGCAGACCAACATTCCTGAATTCTAACTGCCATGCGCCTATTAGATATATAACTTTCAAGCCATTTCAGAAATATGCCTCTGAACCCAAGATTGTACAATTTATCAAGGATGAAATCATAGATCAAACAATCAAATGCACGCGTCAGATCAAAAAATATTTCTGCAACATACAAGCCAGAGTCTAAAGATTCATAAATAAATTCAACAAATCCAACAACAGCTGATTCAGTGGATCTGCCAGCCCTAAAACCATGTTGACAATTGGCAATCCTATTGAACCTATTTAAATATTTCATCATTCGGTCGAATACAATTCTTTCCATAATTTTAGAAAAGACACTTAAGATTGAAATCGGTCGATAATTTGCTATTTCAAGAGGATCATTTTTCTTATGTACAGGTATAACAGTAGCTGTCTTAAACATGTTAGGAAATATGCCAGAAGAAATCGACAAATTCATCAAGTAAGACAATGGTTTAGAAATGACCTTGGAAATATATTTTACTAGTTTTGTAGAAACAGAGTCCATGCCAGTACTTTTACTATTTTTAAGAAGTCTTATGGCATCAGACACATCAGCGTCTAACACAGGTAGAAAGAAAAAAGTATTATCTGCCATTCGCGAGACAGTACAAGAATGCGATAGTGAGTTACCATAATGATCCATTAAGCTACGTCTACTTATATTTGAGAAATATTGACTAAAGACTGAAGCTAATTCTTTGGGTTCTGAACATAAGGAACCTTTTATTTGAAGGTTAATTGCTTTATTCTTACTTGATAATTTGCCACTCTCACGACTCAGGATGTTCCACACTGTTTTGTTAATATTACTAGAGTTGACAATAAGATTTTCATGAAATTTTAATTTAGCTTGTTTAAGAGTAGCTTTATAACGAGTTTTGACAAGTTTATATAGAGCTAAGGAGTTTTCAGTTCTTATATTGCTATACAACCAGTAAAGGTCTTTCATATTTCGACTGGCCTGCTTGACTTCCGGAGTTATCCAGAGCACCTTCGATTTTTCACGCACTATTATTGTTTTTTCTGGACAACACTGGTCAATTTGGTCTTGAATCACTTTCATAGAGCACTGAAAGCCATCCTCCACATTCGAACATTTAAACACATCACTAAAGTTCCCTTCAGACATTGAATTCAATAGTCTATCAAGATTTCCTAGGGAAATGTCGCGGTAGACGTGCTTATATATTAATATTAAAACTGAGGTTATATCTGCTAGAGGAAGCGCTCCAAAAACTCTATTGGCGTTTGTTCAGACTCAACAAAAATATGTTAAATATTCTTGTTAGCCGAAATCCATAACGCACCACTTTTTTTTCATTGTAACTCGTATATCCAACTAACTTAAAAAGGTTATAGCCATTTTTTCAATCAACCTTCTTCCTTCAAGCGTTTGAGGTGTCATCGACTTCGGTTTGAATGAATATAAACATTATTTTGTTGAAAAATAAAAAAGACCCTTATTGCAAAACATCTTCCGGTACTTCGTGCTAATTCGTTTCTCCTCCCGGATTAAGGTCCGGGCACACATGTCCGCACCGAGACACGGCATGTGTCGGCCCATAAGTTCACTACCACATGTTTCCAACACACGGGCGCATGACGGCCGTACTACGAGCGCGGTCGGTAGTTTGTCAGTTGGCTTCGTGAAGTTGTGAGTGTCAAAAAACCATAATGTTCTCCAGCTTCAGCAATAGCGAGTTGGCAACAATAGTTATTGCGTTGGACGATGAAGAAAACGAGCAAAATTGACCAAAACGACGAAAAATATGGGTACACAACGCTTGCAAACCAAGATATATTGAAGGCGAATTCTGCACGTTGCTTCCTCATCTAATGGACGATGAGACCAAATTTTACGAATACTTCAGAAGTTCCGAACTTCAGAATTAGAGATTGAACAGTATAAAAATGTTCAATACTATCGATTTTTCTAGGGTGAGCAGAAAAATTTGCCCTCCACTAGCTACACTCTAGTCTCCCATCTCTACTATATGCCGAGAATCCATCGGTTAACGCACCGTGCCCGTCAAAAATTAAAAAAATAACTATCTCGCACGGTGCGGACTCGGTGCGGAGATGTGAAGACAGCCACATATGAACGCATGGTACAATTCATCACCGAGACATGGCCGTGTCACGGTGCAGACACGGTACCGACATTAACGCCAATCCTCTAACTAACCAGTTAACGCTTCAGGAGGACTTGGACTCTGTTTCTGCCTGGTGCTCTCAATGGTTACTTCCTTTAAATTCTGAAAAGTGTGTCGTGCTCAGAATAGGAAAGAACAACCCACTCGCACCGTACCTTGTTGATGCTCAACCATTACTTTCGGTGTTTCCCTTCAACGACCTCGGAGTGATCGTAAACAACCCTAACTTGGTCCGATCATATTACTTCAATATGTAAGCGTGCGAACTCGAAGTTATATCTTATTCGGAGGTGTTACTCGCGAATCTCTTCTCAGTCGTTCTGTAGACTCTACACCACTTACGTGAGACCAATTCTCGAGCACGTTGGTCCAGCGTGGTACCCTGACTTGGCTCGCGATAGAGCTCTTCTGGAAAACGTCCAGAGAAGGGCTACTCGAATGCCCTTTGGGCTGAGAAGACCCTTTCACGAGGAAAGGCATTCTATGGCTCAATTAACCTCCTTCTAACTTCGCTGCCACCGTGGTGACCTGATTATTACATTTAAAACATTAAAATTCAATTTTGGAAATCTCGACGTGTTGTATACCGTTAATCGCGACGAACGTCTTAGAGGTCATCGGTTCAAGCTCAAGGAGGAAAACTTTTCTGTTAGGTCGAGACAGAACTTCCTACCAAATAGGATTTTCGACAGCTGGAATAATCTCAACGCAACCATTGTATCTGCTTCATCTACAAACACATTTAAAAATGGACTGGACAAATTTCTATTGGAGTAGATGATGGTTATCTTTCTCATTTTGTAATATTGTATTTTCTTTTTATTTCGGTCTGTTGTGGCGATATTTTATTTTCATTTCTTTTTCATATGTAAGAGCTAGTTGGTCTATTATTTTGTAATTTTTCTATTTTTGGGCATAATAGGGACCTGTCCCTCTGCCCTTATCAATATGTAATAATAACAATAATGTGTGTCCGGACCTTAATCGTCAAATCCGCTCCGGTTTCACTCTTCGTCTCCGTGATTCCGAGAACCCATCTCGCTTAAGCTTCCGCTCACGATCTAGACGCGATATTAATTCTCCAGGTAGTACGATATCAAGCAGGCAAATGAAGTAGGTATATGCGAGTATGTGGCGGCGAGACCGACAATGCAATTTCGGACTTTTTTTTCTACCTCTTTCTTCCGCCCCGTATTATCTCTGCGAAGAGGAGAGCGGCTCAGAAACGAATTACACGACCCCGTAGAAAGCTGGATTACAGGAGAGGACCATTAGATTACAAATTACGAGGATGTGTGGAGGATCGTAATTCATCGGCATAATGTGCTTCTGGCGGAATTATTGCACGACTTAAATAATACGGTGTCGCGAATTCGGATTCGTGTTACGATTAGGGGGGATGATTACACGTGTGAAGTTGCACTTACACGTCGGGGATTATTCGAATTTCTTGTTATTGTTATATTCCACTCAACCCGGAAGGGTATGCGTATACGAGTATACAATCGTAGTATACCTTAGTCTTGTGGAACACTGTGTTGTATTACACTGTTGTGCAGTGACGGATTAACGTTTTTGGAGCCTATTGTCTGAGAAGAGAGGGGGGGCCGTTAAGGGTCGCTGCAGGACCAAACTGATACATATGCGAGACTAAAAAGTGTGACGGAAGTAGACTGACTGACGAAAGTCACGCTTTTAGTTAACACAAGCGAATATTGTATACCTCTCTCTTTCTCCCTCTTTTTTCCGTTCTCTCATTCCTTTTCTTTCTGATCCCACTCCGTCACGTCAATAGCCAATGCATTTCAGATGTAAAACATCGAAATAATTTTCTATAAGTTATATGCATAAAAGAAAAGATTACGATAGAAATCAGATATGGCATAATGAAAAGATGAAGCTTTACAAATATATAAAATAATGACTACGTATTGTTGGTTTATATTCAATTATATAGCGTGGCGATACGTTATCTTCTAGTTATATACACTCTTGCGTCTAAAATTTATATTGGGTTGACGACCGAGTGGTCTAAGTACTAAACCCTGGTGAGCCGTATTTCTGGCTTTTTAAATTTTTTTATTTACAATCTCGTAAGAGCTCTTAGCCCCACATTTCAATATTAATTGTTTCAACTTGGATTAGTATAAGTTATTACTTCTGTCGTGCGCCCCGACACCCACATGTTTCGTTTTCGCAAATTGTGGTCCTGCTATATTATCCTATCCGAAGGATTTTCGTTCCTACCTGGTGTCCCATGACACCGTTTTTCTTGTTTTTTTTTCAACTCAAGGGGTCTACAGTTTTACGCCGGTTCCGAACGGCCAATGGGCTTGAAACTGAGTCAGTACCCATCAGTTAATCGTATTCAAAACATCTAAATTTCATTGGACATACACAACACCCAAGAGAAAGGTGGGACTCGAACCCACAATCTCGGTTTACAAGCGATACACTCTATCACTGAGCTACCGATTTTCATACTTTTTTAGTATGAATTGCGGGTCATAGATTATTAAATTTATATAGTATAGCCAAAAAAATTGAATTTCGAGATCTAGAACTATCGAAGTGAATGAGATGTACGTGTTCACATTGAAGTGTTATAGAGAAGTCAAATGCATTCTTAGAAATTTCATTAACGTAAACTAAATTGATGAATTTTCTTTAAAATCTTTTTATTCATTCATTTTTATATCTTGAATTTCACTCTATTAATTCGGAATGTGTAATATATTGGTCTATTCTTCCATAGCTCAGGCTTGCATAGAGCGCCTTCTAGTAACTATGATTATACTTGTAGAATATATTTATTAATAATTCAATGCTCTATAGTAACAAAAGTTGTGATACTAAATTACAATTTTTCTGAATTAATTTTTATCTTCAATTATATCGCTCATCGTAGTAGATAATCATTTCAAAATTTCCTCTCTACAAATTTCGTTTTTGGTGGGGGTCCCTTGAGTGGTGGGGGCCTATAGGCTGCAGCCTATCACAGCCTATTGATAAATCCGGTCCTGCTTTTGTGTTGATACTTTCAAGTGTTTTAGACGTGTTGAAACAGTACAATGATATATAATGACACTTGACACTCAATGAAACCGAGATGTTTGAAACGTGTGGTTTGTTTCAGAAATTACGTAACTACACATTTAGCACTAGAAATATGTTGCATCATGGACAATAGGCAACCCCACATTACACCAAAATTGTTATTTTATAGTTTATAATATAAGAAAAAAATTAAATATCTACATTAAAATGGTGATAGGTGAAGCAAATAGTTGAAATCTCCGAACTTGATGTTCGGAGATTTCAACTATTTGCTTCACCTATCACCATTTTAACGTAGATATTTAATTTTTTTCGTATATTATAAGGTTTCACTCACCTCTGATAAACCTTCCAAAATGACTTAGGGTGTTAAGAAAATGTATGTTAAAAAAAATGGAGGGGAAAATTCAATCTCATAGTGACGAAAATTTTTTTAATTTTTTTTTTAATTTTTTTCTTTTACGTGATCGACACCTGAAGGTAATTGTAGACAAAATAAAGATTTATTTTATTTTTATGATATTTTTCACGTTCATGCAGAAAAAATCGACTTTGACTTGTAAAATGTAAAAGGGACGTTCAGTTAATGTGTGGTAATTTCTCCGTGTAATTTCATGCACAAAATCGTCACACTGATGAAGCTCGACGCAAAATCGATAAATGTCAAAAGTTGAACGGCCGCGGACTCTTCGCATACGTGATTTTCCCTGCTTTTTTCGCTAATGGCCCGTCCGACGACCCATTGAAAAATTCATAAATAAAAGTTTTCCGCCTCGCGCCAGGCAAGTGCTATTATATCCGGCAGGGGCTTCGAAATTCCATTTGATCTTACGAAAAACCCGGAAAATACGCACGTGTTTTTTTGTTCCGAGTTTTCCGGTCTCCTGAACTTTCCGGACGCACTACGTCTGAGTGGTGGATTTCCATGTATGTACATACTTGAATAAATTTGTCGCTGGAGGTGAGGAAAATGGGAATCGGAAAATTCGAATTCGTTGAGGGGGAAGCTGAGTGTCACAAGATTTCACTTTCCCTAGAATGAGGTTTTTCCATCTCCATTTTAATAAAGTTTCTTATATCAACAGAAATCGCTGAAAAATACTATGAGAATTTTTCTTAAAGTTAGATTCCATTGTTTCTAAAAAAATTTTTTAAATCATTCGTCGAACAGTTTACAACTGTTGATTTCTTCCTTCCCTATTGAAGAGAATTTATTAATTATTTCATTAAATAAATTAAGTTTGCCCATGGAAATCAAAACATGCGAGTAAGCCGCAGAGCTTCGTCAGTGAGGTCTTATTTTCTCTTCATTGATGTTCTTTTGTACATACACATTCTTAACCCTCTAAGTCTAAGTCTGAAATGGCTGAAGACAAAAAAAAGAAGATGCAAAAACGAGTGAAACTTCTATAAAAAATTGTGGCGTTGCGAAAAAACATTTGAAGCCCCCCAATAGCTCAAATCGTCATCAGCTTACCATCAAACGGAACTTTTTTGCATTATTCGAGGCTGATTATTTCATTCATGACCATTCTTCAACTGTTCTTCTTTTTAGTAGCAGATTTACCACTAAGGGGGCCGCACGGGATTCGGACATTGGGTTTGAATTGGCACTGAAATTTTTAGCATACTAGCTGATTTTGCTTCACAGAAAGCTCGAAAAGTTGATCTGTAGATACTAATTTAAAATCCTGTTGAGTGGTTTTAGTGTTTTTTATATTACTTGTGTAGGGCTGTAATTTAGGTTTTGTTGGCGACAGTCTCGTATGTTATACTACTAGGTATTTAATTTCAAAAGTTTTCAAAGAAGAGTATTGTGTTTATTTTGAAGTTTATTATTGTCTTAGATATTAAATACAATACATCCAATTTTAAAGGATTTTTAAGCTATCTTAGGTTTTCTTGGCGACAGTCGTATGTTATATTTCGTTTTTAAAGTTGGTGAAGAAGGGTACCTATTTTGTTTAGTTTTAACTTTATTACTTTATTGTCTTAGATAGGCATATTAAATACAATAAACAAATTTTTAAGACTGATTTTAGCTATCTTTGTTTCTGAACCATCGCAAGAAGCCTCTATGTAATACTCACAGGACTTCGCCCTGGGAGGGGGGGCGCACAGAAAAGTTGGCCTAGAGCCCCACCTTTGTAAATCCACCACTGCTTCTTTTTCAGATATGAATGTATGAGAATATTTTGTATCACAATCGATAACCTGTTTTATCAGCTCTCACAAACTAACTTTAGTCGTTCATTGATGCCTTTCTAACAAATTCAGAACAACGTAACTTCTTCAGGTTAGAAACTTAAGCATTATACTAGGCCGAGCTACAGAGGTTTTTCATGTAAAAAGTGTTAGAAAGAAAACAGCTGCGCCATTGTTTGTAAAATAGTTCCATATGATAAAGTGATATGTTTTTCACTCGACTTTATTATTTATAACTTTTTTATTAACAATTTTATGCAAAAAATCAGTTTTTTTTTTTTTAGTTTTTTGCTCATAAAATTGAAACTAGCAGGGTAGTCGTGACGGTGTCAATAAACCAACTGTATAAAATGAAAAGACGAAGAAAATGAGAGGTCGGGCGACTCGATCACACCCTTAGTTTGATAGAAAATCGGAAAAAACCGGCCAAAATGCTGTTTTTTCAAAAATTCATAACACGGTTATTTTTCGAGTTGTAGCGTTGATCCTCCGGTCAGTATTAGTTATTAATATAAACTTTATTTATGCGAATAGCAGGAACTTTCTGATGCATTGTTTTTGATCTGCGGCCATTTGTATATTTTACTATGCAATTCTCCAGTAGACCTGAATGCGACAGGTATGGTCCGATTTCAATTTACAAAAAAGATTTTGAACATGGCGAAAAACGGCCGAGCGCGTGAGAGTAGTTGAAGAGTAGAGCAGCAAGCAAGGAGAAGGATGACATTCGATAGCGTCGGCATTTTGAACATGACAATAATTTCTCGTCCATTTTTCGTCATGTTCAGCTTTATTTTTAACAAATGTTTCAGCGTTTTCATGAAAAACCAAGATGAACGTTTTGAACTATGAGAATTCTACTTTCAAAATCTTTTTTGTAAATTGAAATCGGACCATACCCGTCGCATTCAGGTCTGCTGGAAAATTGCATAGTAAAATATTCAAATGGCCACTGATCAAAAACTATGAATCGGACAAATCCTGCTCTTCGCATAAATGAAGCTTATATCAATAACTTATACGGACCGGAGGATCTACGCTAAAACTCAAAAAATAACCGAGTTATGAATTTTTGAAAAAACAGCATTATGGCCGGTTTTTTCCAATTTTCTCTTAAACTAAGCGTCTGAACGGGTCATCCGACCTCTCATTTTCTTCGTCTTTTCATTTGCTACAGTTAGTCTATTGACACCATCACGATTACTGTGATAGTTTCAATTTTATAAGCATAAAATTTAAAACAACGCAATTTTTTGCACAAAATTGTTAGTAACAAAGTTAAAAATAATATAGTCGAAAGAAAAACATAGCACTATATCATATGGAACTATTTTACCAACAATGGTGGAGCTGGTTTTCTTTTAATACTTTTTACACAAAATGCTCACTCTAAATCTCTGTATCTTGGCCTATACGGTTGGTAATTTCAACCATAGTACGTTATGTCAACCGAGCCATCTATGCTACAGGTCGGGTACTCTCATAAAACATAACAGTTGTAACCATAGTAACCGTATTCAATTTCGTTAACAAGAACTTTTCCAGGCTAACTAGATATCAATGTTCCCTCGTAAAAGCAAGCCCTTGTCGCACGGATAATTAGCCATAAAACCCGGCCTTTCGCGAATGTCTCGCAATTTCCATTATATCTCTATACGATTCCCCAATTTTAAACCGGGCCTATTCAGTCTCATTATCCCGAATTATTTGTCTCGCTTAGATGGCGATGAACTTTCGATTGCCTGGAGATTATCCGCATCGGTGGACCGCCCGACTAGTCGGCTACCTGTCGACAGAGCGTAGCGTAGAATTTCGAGAAAAGAAGCGGGCAGATTCAAAGGACGAGATTCGATTCGGAAGCGAAACGTAGAAAAATTAATTGAGAGTGCGGAAAATCGATAGATGACGGCGTTTCTCAAACTTTCTTCGCATTGTTCGAAACGTCGGAAGTTTCGACGAAAATTGGTTTTTCATGAACGAGTCATATTTCAGAGTTTTGTTATTTCGCCAGACGCTATCAGTGGAAACAAAAGCGTACGGTGCGCTATAATATACGGTTTAACTTTCGTGGAGATATGACAGGTTTGTAGTATTGATAATAGTGAGGATGTTAAGGTTAGATTTCGTTGACATCGTGAATATGACTACGTAAATGATATTCCTTCCATTTTCGTGAGTAATATTGTTACTAGATATCATTCACTAGTTATCCTGATAATATCAACCTAATTAAAAGGGTAGCAGAAACCAACAACGAAGACAACGATGACAAAAATGTCAAATTTCGAGGAAAACACATTTCCAACTGTTTTAAAATATGCAAGGGTAGCTCCAATTTTCAAAAAGGGAGATGCAAATGACATTTCTAATTACCGCCCCATATCAATTTTACCCATTTTCTCGAAAATTTTTGAGAAGTGTATCGCATCCCAGGTTTCAAAATATTTTGAATCAAATAACCTCTTCTCCAAACAACAATTTGGTTTTCGTAGGGGACTCAGTACCTCACTTGGAATTTTGGATTTGGTTGCCTTTGTATATGAAGCTTTTGAGAACCATGATTACACCGCCAGTTGTTTCTGTGACCTGAGTAAGGCATTTGACTGTGTTCCCCATGATTTATTCTTACAAAAACTTAAGAGGTACGGTGTAGCTGATGCGTGCATTGCTCTTTTCCAGAGCTATCTCTCTGGTCGGCAGCAAGTGATGCAGGTGAATGGGGTGACATCGGCGAAAAGAGGTGTGCAGATTGGAGTACCTCAAGGATCAGTACTGGGGCCACTGCTTTTCCTAATTTATATAAATGATCTACCTAGGATAGGTCCCCAGGCACATTTTACTCTTTTTGCTGATGACACCATAATTTCTTGCCGGGGCCATGAGCAGTCTGATGCAGTGGAGGATGCAGGTGAAGCACTGTTGGAGGCCAAACAATGGTTTACAGCAAACAAGCTGTTTTTAAATCAATCCAAAACACAGTCGATGGTTTTTGCAACTAGAAATGTCTCTGATTATGGGGGAGAGTCGAGTGTTAAATTTTTGGATGTTCATCTAGATCAAGATATGCACTGGAATGTGCATTCAGATGAACTCATTAAAAAGCTAGCATCAAACATTTTTCTTCTCCGTGGGCTGGCTGATTTTGTCTCAACATCAGTTCTAAGACAGGCATACTTTTGTTTGTGTCATTCTCATATATCATATGCCATCATTGTGTGGGGTCACAGTCCAGGTGCCAGGAGGGTTTTTGTTCTTCAGCGTCGAGCAGTTCGCATACTTGCGGGTCTTTCTTACAGGGAGGACTGTAGGCAATCTTTTATTGACCTCCAAATAATGACTCTACCATCACTATTTATTTATGAGAATCTTCTTTACATTAAAAAAAACTAAGCTTATATCAGACACTTGAACAGGTGCATACCCATAATACTAGACAACGATGTCGTTTGGTTCCTAGTTCCCAGCGACTCGAGAGATGCAGGAATGGTCCTGGCTGCCTATGCATTAGATTCTATAACAAGCTTCCTGACAACTTAAAGAGTCTCTCATTTAATATATACAAAGAAAGAATAAGGGACTTTCTTACCAGGGGAGCCTTTTGCAGTCATGAGGAGTTTTTGGAGTATGTTTTTTGAATTTCAAATTATGCGTTTTTGTATGTTACTTAAAAAATTTTTTTTTTCTTCATATATTGACCTGTGTAAATACATTATGTATATTGGCACTAATAAATTATACTACAAATGAAGTGCGCGTTCATTCATAGAAGCATAGATAACAATATCACCAACACAGAAGGCATAGATTTATGTTCCTCATCTTCTAGAAATGTCACAACACATAATAGGAGAGCAGGCATTGAAACAACAAACCCAAGACAGGTACCGATCATGAACCGTTAAAATTTTTTTGGATATTTGCTACCTTGCTCATCTTGGATACTGGGTCCTAAGTCCTTAGAGTCACGGTTAAGGAGATATGTTTTAGCAGGTTTTCACATTGAAAACTTGCTTATTAAAATGGGTGTGTAAAATGTTCATATGAATAAGCTTATGCATTTTAGCGTTGTTTTCACGATAAAGGGTAATTTTGAAGCAATAAGGTTAAAAGTTTGTAAATAGGTAATTTCGTATGATATCTTGGATTGGTTTTGGTTCGAATTGGTTGGAGAGTTGACCTCCCGGGGGAGGAAATGAATCTTGTTTACACGATAAAGGTCGCACGTTTGGAGTTGAAAGTTTGTAAGTAGGTATCTTCTTAAGTATTTTTCTTAAGATATCTTGGATGGGATCAGCTTTGGTTCAAATTGGTTGGGGGGTTGACCGCCAGGGGCAAAAAATAAATCATGTTTACATGATAAAGGGCGTAATTTTGTAGCAATATATTGGATGGGATCGGTTTTGGTACGAATTGCTTGGAGTGTTGAAAGGCGCATTTTTTTGACCATAGGGTTAAAACTTTGTATGTAGGTAGTCTCGTATGATATCTTGGATGGTATATATTTCTATATAAATTGGTTGGGAGGTTGACCCCACGGAGGAGGAAATAAATATTGTTTACTCGATAGATGTCAAAATTTTTGTTTTTTGGATTTGGAACAAAAATCTAATTGAATGAATAGATTTTTGAAAAACCTGCCTTTCTAAGGCAGCTCACTGCGATAGAGTTTTTTTTTATTTTTTTTTCTCAAACTACGCAAAATCCTGCCTTTAAACCCTTGTAACTAGAGAACAGTAAGGTATTAAATAATTTTCAAAGTTTAACTTTTATTCAAATAAACGATCATAAAAATAAAATTGCTTTTCTCACAGAAATATGTGAATAGAAAGGCCATCAAGTAGAGAACCTCTCAAAATGAAATGAAGCTCTCAAGTTAATTTTTTGCAATAGAAACCATCGGTACCTTGGTACTGTCAATTAGAATGAAAACTATGAACTACCTGAACAAGTAAACATAAAAAGTATTTCTCAAAAAAGGTGCTTGAACAAAAAAGATTATGAAATATATCTCCTTCACCGAGGCTCCTAGGACCCAGGTTCCAAGGATGGAAAAGTATCAAATGACCTCAACAATATCCCAAAAGATTTTGACGTTCCATGTGCCGAATACGCTGATATATATATATATATATATATATATATATATATATATATATATATATATATATATATATATATATATATACAACATCAAAGAAATTAGTCGCGGGAAAATATTAAACAAGTAGAGCAGAATTATCGGTATAGCCCGCTTATATGGAAGCAGCCGTTGACACGTGTTTCGGACTCTTTGGTCCTCATCAGAACGGCGTAGCCAAGCATTGGATTGAAAACTTGGAGATGAAAATAGCACAACAAACGAAATCCCCTGCTACGGAAGACAATCACACATTTGTGGCTTATTGTTTGAACTCTCCGGTTTGGGAGATTTGGTCAAACTTTGCCACGGAGGCGATTAATGCCATCCGCGAGATCTCAGACCGAGTAAATAAACAACATCAAAGAAATTAGTCGCGGGAAAATATTAAACAAGTAGAGCAGAATTATCGGTATAGCCCGCTTATATGGAAGCAGCCGTTGACACGTGTTTCGGACTCTTTGGTCCTCATCTCTCTCATATATATATATATATATATATATATATATATATATATATATATATATATATATATATATATATATATATATATATATATATATATATATATATATATATATATATATATATATATATATATATATATATATATATATATATATATATATATATATATATATATATATATATATATATATATATATTATAAATATGTAGCAGTGTTTCTTAATCCGGCGAAAGCCTTTGACACAGTACCTCATGATACACTGTTAAATGTTCTAGAACATTATGCAGTGAGAGGTATTGTGCTAGAACTAAGAAATTATTTATTTCAAAGAAAACAAATGGTTAAAATAAAAGATACACTGGGTGACCCAGAAGAAGTAAAGATAGGTGTCCCCCAAGGAACTGTTCTTGGGCCAATTCTGTTTTTAATGTATATAAACTCTTTATTAAAAATACATGTCAACGGACAGCAATCTCATATGCAGATGATACCGTTATAATTTTTAATGATCACACTTGAGAAGAGGTAAAAATTAAAGCCCAACTGGGCATAAGTAAAATAAAAAAACTGGCAAGATTTTCATAAACTTTCCTTAAATATTAGCAAAACAACGTTCATAGCATTTTCAATAACAAACGTTAATCGACCAGAATTTAAACTACACATAAATAATAACTTTGAAATAAGTATGTCTAAAAAAACGAAATATCTAGGAATCATAATTGACCAAAACCTCAAATGGAACGAGCAAATAAAATCTCTAATAACCAAATTACGAAGATTTATACACAAATTTTATGAATTAAGAAAGTTCATGAATCGCAAACAGTTGATAATTATTTATAAATCACTTATAGAGTCGATCCTCCGACATGGCATAATCGTATAGGGAGGTTCATATGATACAACCTTACAGCCACTTAAAGTAATACAAAATCGTATTGTCAAAATGATTTTTAGAAAACCATTTCTTTATCCGATAGCTCTCCTTTACAATGATGAAATCATAAACATAAGAACACTGTACTTATACTCATGTTGTATTTTTACATTTAGAAAACCACTGTTAAGAACTACTGCTACACATCCTCATAACACAAGAGCTCAGTCAAATAATAGCTTAATCACTCCAACATGTCACCGTGATGCTAGTCAATGATTCGTTACCACAATTGCTCCCAAAATTTATAATAAGTTACCGACAAACATAAAAAATATAACCAAATTACATATATTTCGACTAAGAGCTAAAAAATTTGTTTCAGCAAACTCAGACTTATTTAAAGATATTCTGTAATTAGTCTGATGCAAAAAATTTATTATCGTCACTATTAACTCACATTGTAAACGTATATTATTTTGTTCTTTTTATATTGTAGCACATACAGGTGCATGCGTCTAGGTGCCTAGATTTTATTATTATTGTTTTTTTTTCTCAATTTATTAGTGACTTATTGTTAAACATAAATGTATATGTATGTAAATTAAATTAAAATTAAATTAAAAATTAAATATATATATATATATATATATATATATATATATATATATATATATATATATATATATATATATTTAAGGCGAAGGGTAGTCTTGACTGACTAGTTAAAGAAAAAGCAGATAAATCTTGAGGATGCAGTCAAAGTACTGGGCTGTTCTAAAGAAGGCTCTGTGTTACTATGTCAACGTTTCGAAAATCCTTTATTTTCTTTATCAAGACATTTAACTTGAGGTTAGTAGTGAAAAGTCAACATCAACAACACACATAAAAGTCATCCCCACTGAAGTGGATAACATCCATTAATAGTTTTAATCACTTTTAAAAACAATTGACTGTGAAATTTCAAAATTGTTATAATATTTTCTTTCGGCAGACAAATTGCGGAAGGCATGGTTGTCTGTGAGAAGATTCTAACACAGAGTGAGTCCACTCAAGATTTATCTGCTTTTTTTTTTATATATATATATATAAATATATATAGGTATATATATATATATATATATATATATATATATATATATATATATATATATATATATATATATATATATTATATATTCATTGCAGAGATCATGGTTTTGTGGTTTCCCATGCACATAATGTTGGCTTAACTCCCATTAGACCAACATTACACCGAATGGACGCAATTAGAAAGTCGGTCCACGCCGCATTCCTTGTCAGGATATTAGGAATTTTTATATTAATGTAAAACGATAGGAAAGTAAAGAATATTTAGCTAGGCAAAACATGTACTTGCCCCAATTTATATAAATATATATATAATATATAAATATATATATATATATATATATATATATATTATTTATATATATATATATATACATATATATATATATATATATATATATATATATATATATATATATATATATATATATATATATATATATATATATATATATATATATATATATATATATATATATATATATATATATATATATATAATATATAAATTTGAGCCGAAGCGGCAGGTGCCTGGCACTTATAACTAGTTTCAGCTGCATCAGGACCACCCCCTTGTTTTCTTGAAAAATCAAAGTACATATATCATAACTGAAATTTCGTCTCCTTTCCCGTTCAACTCGATTGGCGGAGTGGAAGTGACTATCTGTTCCCTGAAAATGATTCCCTAAATGGAACGTGTCGCGAACAGTGAACGATATATAAATCATGACGCTGCGTAATACCAGAAGCATCATATGTTCATCTCCCCCTGTGCAGTCCATAGAAAAGCTGTAACTTTCGCATAATCCCCCGCCCTCGTAAAGTTCAACAGGGGTAATCGCGCGATTCACGGTGAAAAATACCCCGAAATATTTCAGCGAAACTAATATTTGCGCTCGAGGTGAGGAAGTAATATTTCCTCTAAACCACAACTGTTTCCCCCCTGCGAGGTTTCGGCAATTATTACGATGTTTCCCGTGCGGCTTTCACGGCAGCGGGGCGCGAAGTGGGTAGTACGCCTCAAAATATTTCCATATTCCCACGACATATGACTTTTTTCCATCCCGGGTTATAAAGTAATATAAGTTTGTAGTTACTCGAATATACAACTACGTTTTAGACAGTTTGGTTTTTGAAAAAAATATATATCCATTTTTTAATGATTTTAAAACATTATGATGAATTATAGTAATAGTCGATATAAATATTTACATTATTTCTTCATTATTTATAAACAATTTAAAATTTATAAAACTTTACGAAGAATCGCGATACTACAAGCGCGCAATGGGTGGCCATGTTTGTGACGTCATAGTGTTAAAGAAATTTCTCGATAGTACAGTAACGGTTTCTACGTATAAATTGACTGAAAATATCCTAATTTTAGTGCAAAAACTTATTTATAATACCTACTTTTATTTAGTGGTGTGTGATGAAGGATTTGTAGAAGCTAGTTCCTATAATATACCTGATGTATAACATCTTGTGGAACATTTAAAAACATTTTTTGGGAGCTATTTTTGTAGTATTCGTACATAATGGTACGAAGCAAGCACGATTACTTTTTAGGTTTCATTTGTTTTATATATACAGTATGTCCACGGATGGGGTTTACAAGAGGACAAATTGACCAAAAATTGAAAGATACGAAAAAGTCACTCTTAATAAAAGTTTCTGCTTCTCTAGAAAATACGATTCATTTTAAGAAATTTGAATTTTTGTATACAGGGTGGGTACAAACTGCAGAAATGTTATTTTCCTTAAGACTAAACATACCTTATTTTGAAAGTTACGAAAAAAAATCACACTTAATAAACGTTTTTACTTGTCTAGAAAATACGATTCATCATAAGAAACTTTAATTTTTTTATACAGGTTGGGTACAAACTGAAAAAATGTTATTTTGCTTAAGAGTAAACATACTTATTTTGAAAGTTATGAAAAAAGTCCCTCTTAGTAAACGTTTCTGCTTGTCTAGAAAATACGATTCATCATAAGAAACTTCATTTTTTTTATGCAGGGTGGGTACAAACTGAATAAATGTTATTTTGCTTAAGAGTAAGCATACCTTATTTTGAAAATTATGAAAAAAAGTCCCTCTTAATTAACGTTTCTGCTTGTCTAGAAAATACGATTCATCAAAAGAAACTTTATTTTTTTTAATACAGGGTGGGTAAAAACTGCAAAGATGTAATTTTCCTTAAGACTGAACATACCTTATTTTGAAAGTTACGAAAAATTTCACTCTTAATAAACGTTTTTAATTGATGAAGTAATTATAATAATACGACATTTTTATTAACATGAAAATAATACGATAACGATCTCATAATTCAAAAACTCCACCGCCATACTCAACACATTTTTCTAATTGCTTTTTCAAATAAGTGAAAGATTTTCTGATTTCTTCCTGACATATCAATTGGATAGCCTGAATAATTCTGCCCTTAGCACTTCAATATCATTTGGTACTGCAGTAGCAAAAACAATTTGTTTCAAACGGCCCCATAAAATCATATCGGCCAAGGTTAAGTCGGGGCTTCTTGGGGGCCACAAAACTAGGCCATTCCTGCCAATCCACCTCGATCCAAATCTGCGGTTAAGCCATTCTCTAACCTCACGAGCGAATTGAGCTGGACATCTTGGTGAAAATACATATTTTGTGGAAAATTTAATGGTAGATTTTCGAGTTCATCATTGAAAAATGTATCCAGCATTTCTAAATATGATATTCTATTGCACGTGTTATCAAGAAAATATAGCCCTATGATGCCATGGATGGATATCGCGCACGACACGTTCACTTTTTTGAAATATTGTCTTCTCGCCATAACTCTGAATTCGGGATTTTCTAAAGACCAGTACCTAAGGTGCTGGGTTACAACGGTTCCATTGGTAGAAAATGTACTTTCATCAGAAAACATGATATATTTATAAACACCAACATTTCCACTTAAATTTTTTTCTCTTATCCACAAGCAAAAATCAAGTCGTTTTGCCTCATCTACCTCTTCCAATCTTTGATTAAAGTGCGTTTTATACGGATACAATTTATTTGCTATAATGATCTTTTTTTTTTCACAACTTCCAACTGAGTAGCACTATATCTAAGGGAAGTCATAGGATTTTCTTCAACAGATTGAAAAACTAAGATCGTAGCAGCATCATCATGGTCGTATTTCTTCTTTTTTTTTTGATGCCCAAAACCGAACCAGTTCTCTGGAACTTTTTTATTAACTTGCAGATTGCCATCCTAGTTATTGGGATTCCTACAAATTTCTTGGTAAATTGTTCCATGACGCAGCGGTATGAAACTTGACCATCCCCATAACATTGTATTATAAAAACTCAAATAATAACTTCATTAAATAAAGATATTGACAACAAGTACCTGTCACCTTAAGTGTCAATATTATTTTAACTAGGTTCACCTGTCAGAGGTGTGCCAGAGAAATAATTCTCATATTATTCATATATTATGTAGTATTACTATTTTAACTAGATGGACTATACTAACGATGCTTCTTAATTGTAGACTGTTCTATTTAGGTAATCTTATCATATCAAATTTTGTTTTTAATTATATATAGTATACGTATTTTGTTAGCGATACGTTTGACTTGTAGAGCTATTACTAGTGACGAAATGACCATAGTAGTTGAAGTCACTATAATTAACAATAAAAAAAAATAGTAATATTAATAATATATATGTTATCTTAATTAAATATGTATATAATCAGTTTATGCTTGTGAACAATTGTTGAAGAGAATTATCTTTCAATACATATGTATATATGTATATATATATATATATATATATATATATATATATATATATATATATATATATATATATATATATATATATATATATATATTCGAATTGTTGTTGCCTGTGATCTATTTTTAATCTTTTGATAATTATTAGCAATAACAGTCTGGTTGAATCTTAAAAAACTCAATTTTATCAAAAAGTTGACGCCTCACCACGACATTCGAAATTGAAATTTCTTTGACATTTATTGTTTTAAAATAATTGAATAAACAGGGCTGCTTTGTATATGCTATTCAGTCTAATATTTATATTCAAAATTGTAATTATTAGATGGTAAGGGAAACCAAAAAAACCTTTACCTACGTAATGTTTGAAAATAATAATAATAGGGTTCTATTTATCTAACAACAAAGAAATTAGTTATGGGAAAACATTAAAGAAGTGGAGTAGAATTATCGGTATAGTACGCTTATATGGAAGCAGCCGTTGACACGTGTTTCGGACTCTTTGGTCCTCATCAGAACGGCGTAGCTAAGTATTGGATTGAAAATTTGGAGATGAAAATAGCTTAATAAATAAAATCCTCTGTTATGGAAGAAAATCACTTATTTGTGGTTTATTGTTTGAACTCTCCGGTATGGGAGATTTGGTCAAACTTTGCCACGAAGGCGATTAATTCCATCCGAGAGATCTCAGAAAGAGTAAATTAATATTAAAAAAGAAAATTAGTTTTGGGAAAATATTAAACAAGTAAAGCAAAAATTATCGGTATAGTTCGTTTATATGGAAGTAGCCGTTTTTAATGAAATTTTTATAATAAAATCCTCTGTTATGGAAGAAAATCACTTATTTGTGGTTTATTGTTTGAACTCTCCGGTATGGAAGATTTGGTCAAACTTTGCCACGGAGGCGATTAATTCCATCCGAGAGATCTCAGAAAGAGTAAATTAACATTAAAAAAGAAAAATAGTTTTGGGAAATATTAAACAAGTAAAGCAAAAATTATCGGTATAGTTCGTTTATATGGAAGTAGCCGTTTTTAATGAAATTTTTTATTTATTTAGAATTTCAAATCTTTTAAAAAAAGGGGTACTTACAGTTTAAAACTCTCAGCTTAAGTTTAGGATCATTGCCATATTTTCAGCTTGCAATATTTAATTATTTATTCGAATTGTTGTTGCCTGTGATCTATTTTTAATCTTTTGATAATTAAATATGAATAGCATATACAAAGCAGCCCTGTTTATTCAATTATTTCAAAACAATAAATGTCAAAGAAATTTCAATTTCGAATGTCGTGGTGAGGCGTCAACTTTTTGATAAAATTGAGTTTTTTAAGATTCAACCAGCCTGTTATTGCTAATAATTATCAAAAGATTATATATATATATATATATATATATATATATATATATATATATATATATATATATATATATATATATATGTCATTGCAATCGATTGATATTTGCTACTGACAAGTATTCTAAAAAGATCAAAACACCTGTGTTTCACTTCAATATCTTGTAGTGGCCATCTAGATGTTTTTAACATTCTGCGCACAAGTCTGATTGAAAATAAACCAAATTTCGGTCGTAACTAAATAATCAATTAATAATAATTTCGGAAAAATTATCAATTACGAAAACAGGGTATTAATTATTTAAGTTTTCATGAGATATTCAGTATATTCATTTGATGATTCACTCAGTTACTTTTGCACCAATCGTGAAGATACTAAACGATTCATTTTCCTTTCAAATCAAAACTTGTTCATGGGACAAATTTCGCCAGCCTGAGGAAACATCTCGAAATTCAACGAAGTCATAATGGGTCATTATTTCATATTCAGCTCAATAGCCGTCGCAGCTCGTTCATCCAGCGTCTCGACGTCCGTCAGACGTCCCATCCTTTGACCCGGCCGACGTCCCGGTGCACGTCGCTCCGTTTGTATCTGCGAGGTCGGAAATCGAGTTATCGTCGAATCGGACACGAACTAGTTTTGTCACTTCATACATTATCCGGCCACGTCGTAAAATAAAGGAGAAGAAGATCGATCCGGGGACGTCACATTGCCGAGTTGCAGCGCGTTCCGGAAACGAAACGCCGGGTCGTTCCGGAATTCGTTTATGCCCGATGATATATATTATTTTATCGAGCAGATGAACGACCACGAGATGAACGTCATGCAGATATTCTGAACGTGAGATGAAACACGGTTCGCACGCGAGGAAGGTTTCGGTTGAATTGGACTTATTTCACTAGGTACCCAACGAGGAAATCGTCTGGGCTCGAAATTTAATTCAATTTTTCACATATTCAAATCTCACTATAAAATGAACAGTTGATTCTTGCTTTGGATTAAAAGTTATCCGTCTTTTTGTAACGAAGTTCCTCATCGCTATTTGCACTTCATGTATCCAAATTTAAAAGATATTCATGAAAACTTAAAATTTTTATCTTATTTAGGTGATCCAACATATAAAATTTTTACTTTCCTGTCAAATAGAAATGCAAGAATATGCTTTAAAACTTTAAATACAATATGTAGGCATACTAGTAATTTGGAGTCATAGTTTCAATGAAAAATTCGAATTATTACGTTCAGAGAAGAAAGGCTTTAAGCTTAATTCATTAGAAGACCTTGAAACATCGGAACAGATTCTCGAGAAGTGAGACGAAAAATGAAAAATATAATAGCCCAATAATGACCACTACCATCAGCTATTCTTCCCGTGCGTAAATCGTCTTCTTATAAAACACCAAGTAACTGAATACTACTGTACTGCTTCCATTCCAGAAGACTTGGTCCAAACCCAGTTTTGCATTTTCTCTTTCGCTTTCTTGAAGATATCACTAAAAACGCCACTGCTGCTAATAAAGCAAGATCCCAGAGCCGCCAGACGTTACTTATTTTCTCAGCAAAAACAGGTTAATAGGTGTGGAATGAAGTCATGTTCACATGTACTTTCAGTGTGTTCATACCTGCTACCTTGTGGTGACGGTCAATTTCCTGGTACCAGGTGTTGAAGATGGAAAAAAACTCAGTTCTCTTATTTTCTGTCTTGATTTTTATATATGATACTCAGAAAACTATTTCAATACCTTATGCAAGCAGCCTGACCGATCGTATGGGCCAAACGTCCTGCCAGACACGAATTAAGTGTCCCTGTTATTAGCGCAATATCATGATTCACCAATTTAAGCGCGATAGTAGTTATCTATGCGTATACTCAAGCATAGAGCATGCTAAAGTAGACAGTAATTATAGAAGGGAGATCGAAGAGCATGAGTAATCACTATCGCGCTTAAAAACGAATCATGACATTGCGCTAATACTCATAGGGACACTTAATTTGTGTCTGGCAGTATTTTTGGCCCATATGATCGGTCTGGCTGCTTGCAGAAGATATTGAAATAGTTTCCTGAGTATCATATATACCTGAAAATCAAGACTGAGAAAATAAAAAAATTAGTTTTTTCCATGTTCAGCTGTTCAGCACCTGGTACCTGGAAATTGGCCGTCGACCCAAGGTAGCAGGTACGCATACACTGAAAGGACATACGAACACTACTTCATCCTACACATATTATTACTGAGAAATAAGTAACATCTGGCAGGTATGGGATCTTGGACTATAACGCTACATCACCTTGCTCTATATTCTAGGTTACTGACAACATGCAGTGGAAACACTAATTGCGTTTGCGTACTCAAGAACCAATATGCGACTATTGACAATTTCAGTTGCTTCAGCGAAAACAAGAAATGTATGTTGTCATGAATTTCTATCCATGGCAACAAGGACAAATATTTGGCAAGAAAATGTTCCCCCATGGTACCCTGGTGGAACCTTAGCTTTAGACTCATTACAACTTAAAAAATATCAAACTTGAAGTTATGGCAACAGTATTAATATTCTTAATCTAAAAACATTTGAACACCCAAAAACAAAAATGCCGAATGCTGAAATTATAGCCTCTAAAAAATTATGTATCACCTTACGTTCAAAGATATCTTGGTCATTTTTTATTCAGTATGTGTAAATGCAAAGAAAATGCTATTCTTGAGCTCAAGGATCCCTTTATTGTTGGGCAATATTAGCTAGTTCATCCGTTTACACACAAACCGGTCCCATCGGAAAACCCAATTTTCTCCGCATGAAAGAAAGTGATGGGAAGAAATTTTCGATTTAGATCACACTTGTACTGAATAAGTATTAGAATCATCAGAATTCCACGCTCCGTTAAAAATCGGTAATTCTGGATGTTTCTTCAGCAAAAGCCATTTCGTTCGCCATTCTGCAGATCCCGATTTCTCGGCTTATATCATTGGAATAATTTCCGTCATGATTGCATACCAATGACATAAGGCAAGAGGAAAGTGTTTGAAATTGCCATCCCTTAACTGAGACTGACAACTTCCAAAATTCGATTTCTGTGTTGTTGCGTCCGGAAGTTTTATAATTCCGAAAGTATACAAGGACTTTTTATATCGTTTGTCTCCTGATGAGTCGCCAACAAATTGTGGGGACACGGTGTGCCCGAAAGCCATACTTTTTCCGAGAACGACGAACGCGTCCGGAATGGCGAAATGAAATGGATTTTCTTTTGTAACGCGAGAATGAAAAAGTTCTCTTGGTAGAATTCAATTCGATGAAAGCAGCTTACGTCCCGGACGGCGACATCAACATTTTCACACGTGAGATGAAGAAGCGCAATTCTACTTTCGTCTGAAATTTATACCAACTTGACGCCGGTCAAGACGATGGTAATGATGATATCTTGTTGTCGGTCGGTTGTTTTTTCACAAATTCGTTTATTTTTCAAATGCTGTCGATTACTAAACTATGCTGACCACGTGAAAGACACATGCAGTGGCGGCGTAAGGCGTGGGCGACTGCCTACGGCGTCGCCGACCTAGGGGCCTCGCGCTGGAGGCGGCAGAGATATATATATATATATATATATATATATATATATATATATATATATATATATATATATATATATATATATATATATATATATATATATATATATATATATATATATATATATATATATATATATATATATATATATATATATATATATATATATATATATATATATAAATATATATATATATATATATATATATATATATATATATATATATATAATATATATATTAGCTCAGTAGTGATCGATGAAATGATTTGACAATATATTATTTTTCTAGTGGACTGCACTAGAGACTGTATTAAAATTAAACAAATGTCAGCTATCTTAAGATATTGTAATACATCAATAAACACAATAGAATAAAACTTCTTGCTGTCACTGAGACGACTGAAGTATATTTAATTAAATAGTTGATGGAATCCGTCGTTACTACGTGATAATTTAACATGATGAACAAAACTAAATTTGAATTTACTACGTTTATTATCACAAAATATTTTGAAAAATATAACACTGCGATTGCAATTTCGGTCACTAGACCACCATCGGGCAGATTGAGTTAAGAACTGAATACAAAATTATAGAGTTGCGCTTACGGGTGGGAAAGAATTATTGCAGGTACCTAAATAGACAAGAGGAACGTATTTCAAGAAGGGCTAATCGAGTGAATTGCCCAAATTGGTACAATACAATGTTCTTAGAAAAGGTTATTGTTCGAATACACTAAATATAGGAGAATATATCAGGTCAATCTGGTCGTTCAGCAAGGTATCTTTTGCATTATGATTGAGTTTAAAAATTTCTAATGATTCTAAGTAAGTAAGTTTGGTTCCTTTCCGTAATTTGTGCATGATTTTAAAATTATCTATTTGTGAAAATGGGTGGTGGTTTTCACGGCAATGATTTGAAAACGTTGAATCCGTTTTATTTTTCAAAAAAGATTGTTGGTGTTCTTTAAATCTTGTCTTGAACGATCGACCAGTCTGACCTATATATAAATATATAAAATGATAAACAAGAAACGTAGTCAACTAGCGTACAACAGCATATATCCTCAATTAAAAGTAGAAAAAACGGAAACATTCACATCTTTAATATATTTTGGTCCTCTAACAGAAAAAGTTGCTAATGTCATACCTAAATGTAATGTTAAAATTGCTTTCAAACCTAAGACAAAACTCTCAGGATTTTTATTCAATGCCAAAGATATCACTTCAAAATTTGAAAGTTCAGCAGTTTATGAGTTGATTTGTCCTGTATGTAAAGGAGTATATATAGGTCAGACTGGTCGATCGTTCAAGACAAGATTTAAAGAACACCAACAATCTTTTTTGAAAAATAAAACGGATTCAACGTTTTCAAATCATTGCCGTGAAAACCACCACCCATTTCCACAAATAGATAATTTTAAAATCATGCACAAATTACCGAAAGGAACCAAACTTACTTACTTAGAATCATTAGAAATTTTTAAACTCAATCATAATGCAAAAAATACCTTGCTGAACGACCAGATTGACGTGATATATTCTCCTATAGTTAGTGTATTCAAACAATAACCTTTTCTAAGAACATTGTATTGTACCAATTTGGGCAATTCACTCGATTAGCCCTTCTTGAAATATGTTCCTCTTGTCTATTTAGGTACCTGCAATAATTCTTTTCCACCCGTAAGCGCAAATCTATAATTCTGTATTCAGTTCTTAACTCAATCTGCCCGATGATGGTCTAGTGATCGAAATTGCAATCGCAGTGTTATATTTTTCAAAATATTTTGTGATAATAAACGTAGTAAATTCAAATTTACTTTTTTTTTTCATTATATTCAATTAATACGATACTGGGAGAGCTACAAAGAATATGGCTTAGATATGACAATTCTGGAGCATTTTTTATACCATGCGGTTGTCATAACTGGAATCTGCTGTTGGTAGACGTAGCAAATTCTTCTGTGGTAGCAAAAACATTTTCTGGTTTTATTGAGAAAATCTATTTGCTCTTTTCAAGTTCCAGCAAACGCTGAAAATTAATCAAAGGCATACTGAAGCCTTTATCAGACATCAGATGGGACACCAGATGGGAGATCAGCAGTGAAGGATATACTGCAATTTGAGGAAGTTGTTCAATGCTTCGAAAGCTAAAAAATCAAACAGAACAATCAGACAGACTTAGTGATTGTGATTCGGTTTTGAAGAAAATTATTGAAAAAAGCAGTTATGATCTGCCTAAAGGCTTTAAAAATGAAGAGGTAGCCAAAAAGAAAAGCTTATTTGATTATGAAGACAGCGGGCAACCCATAGAATGGCCTAAGAGCCGGTAAAAAACAGATTTTTTAATACCAGCAAATAAAATGAACATCAAATAATGCTGACGAAATGTGGTGATGATGAAAAATGGCGATGAAAATTTTCTGTTCGTGTTTGTTAAATACATAGACTACCACTTGTTGAGATTATTGCGACAAAAAAAGGAATTTACTGCGAACATTGAATTAAATAGTAGATGAAGTGGGCCTCGCGAAATGTACGTTGCCCACATCAAATTAAAGTCTTGCCCCACCACTGGACACATGTCATAGGAATTCGTGTTCTCTTATTAATGCTATCTCAAAATCAACTTTTCTACCCCATTAAGCTTCAATAGCAGAACCTAAATTTCTATGACACGCGTCGATCACTTCATTAGCAGAGCAGAAAGAAGATACGCTGATTGTTATACTACTTATTAAGTAAATAAAATTAATCTGTTTAATCCTACCACGAAATGCATCGCGTATTCAATACGATAACATCAAATTGGCTGCGGTTGTGTGAAATAGTTGATATCCACAAAGAATAGTACCTCATTATCAACTCAACCAACGTACCAAAGGACCCCGCACGGGAACCTATATAAAATGGTTTTCGTTGGAATTTCTTAATTTTTTTATATGTTTTTATATCCTTTGTTATCACCAACATGTGAAAGTTTTAAACAGTTCTATGTCTAGTTTCGATTTTATGAATTTTTGAAATATTGCGATCAAGCCAATTGCGATAATTGTTTAAAAGAATTTTTCCATGTGCAATTAATTTATTATAATATTTTTATATTTATATTATAATTATGTGAACAGTTTCCAGAGAATATATATATCTTATCATTTTCCCAACAATTTCAGATCAGTACCTACAGGGTGGCTCTGAAATAATCAAAATTAAATTTCATAATATTTTTTGAAATATTTTCTTAAAAGTTTTATTGGTATTATATCAAACTCTTTTGAGAAAACATAAGGAATTATCTAAGTACTGAAGGTATCTAGTTCATATTATAATATACGTATAACGTAGTTATGATGGTAGCCCTGGTTCTATGATCCTTTGATAAATTTCGAAGACATTTTCTTCTTCTTCCTCAAAGCTATCCTGAATAGAAGAGGAAGCTAATCGAATTTGGTAAACTCTAGATGAAGTATTCCAAATCCAAATTAGGAAAATCCGGAAAATGATTTGAATTCAAACGTGTCCAATTTGCACGAATATGGGCCAAGTTATTCTCTGAAACACGTAGTCGTAGACGATTTACCCTGATGGATTTCTCTCGCATTCTCCTTGCCAAAGCAATATCTGCATTCTGCATGTTTATAGTTGACCTGAGTTTGTTGATTAAAGCCGCAGCAATATGGTAAAAATCTCCTAATTGGGAAATTGGACTTACTCCTTCTAGTAACTTGAAAATAGTTTTTAGATGTCCATTTCGACTTTCAATAACCCATCTTGTTTCCGTGACAAGACGGGATTGGTTTGCATCTTCAGCTGGTTTTGTCCGGGTTGCAGAAAAGCTGGGAGTAGACATGACATTCCCAACTCTTCTAGTACCGGTACTGAATCGCGGTACCCTCTATCGCAAATCACAATATCACCCGCTTGAAGCCATTGTTGCAATCTATTGGCATCTCTTTCAAATTCTGCGTGCAATAGTGAGGCATCATTGTTTTTGCCATCTGCAAAATATGGCCCGTGACTATCTAAGATATAGTCATCTGGAGCTGTAACCAGAACCGGCTTCACCAGATGAGTGTGTTTGTGGGTTGAATATGATTGCCTCAAGCTTCTAAATCTAAAGTTTCTGCTTCTTTGTATGTGGCTGTAAGTACCATCAACATAACATATTGCTCGGAGCATACCTGGTTCTGGATTGTATAATTCATTAGCAAATTCTGTGATGTGATTATTAATGTATTCCGCTCTAGTAATAGCCTGAAGACTGAAGTTTTGCGGGACAAACCAGTCATAATCGATCTTTTGTAGTAGCAACTGCATTGTTTACAGCTTGTCTGCTTGAATAATAAAAAATTATTTTTGAAAATTCATCAAATATACCCTGACGCATTTTACACAGAAAAGTTAAAAGATCCTTCTTTGAAACTGCTCTTACATAATGATCGTTATTTTCAACACCCCCGCATGAGGTATACAGTTCTTTAAACTGAACTTTCGTAAGGGAAGAAACACAGGGAAAATCATCGTCAGTGAAATCATTAACACCTTCAAATCCCTTATTTTGATTATTAATTTTCTGTCGTAAGTTCTGTAAGATTCGTTGTAATTGGGTGCCCTTAGGATTATACGATCGATGTACAAATTGCAAACCGGGTAGTAGTTCTGGCAGTAAAAGGCCGTTTTCATCCAAATGTCGTGAGCAAACATGCACTATTTCCGGAACATAAATATTGCTTTTTATAAAAATGTCAGTACCTAATAGTAGTTTGTTGAAACTCGCCCTAAATGATTTTGTTCATTGCAAATTACACAAGACGCATTCGCTGATTGCTTTAAAATTTTCAGTTTTAAACATTCCGAATCCTGTTGTACCATTTCAATTTCTTCATTATGAGATCTTGAACAATTCAAACAAACTCGAGAATTGTTGTTAAACTCCAAGGCAGGGTGGTTTAAGTTTTCTCTTCTTAAAATAGCTATTTGCCTCTTGTGTTCATTGATTTCAGTATTTACCAATCTTGTTGTAAATCTTACTTCACATAAAACATTACACACATAACATTTGACACGGTTATTATTATTATTAAATGGCATTTTTTAATACAAAATAATGATTAAAAATTGCTTAAGCTGAATTAAAAACTAAACAAAGGTACAATTTGGTTAACATTTTTTCATGAACAATCGCCATATTTATTGTTGTCGTTGGCAACGCTGAGCCAACCAATACTTTTCTTAGCTGGTATGTGGTGAAAAATCTAGGAAGTCGATTTTCGCTAGTTTTGTAACTGTCATGTTGAGCTGTTTTGCTTACCTATGTAGGTCGGATCAGAATACAATTTTATGGTTTCTATTTAGGTAGATGATGAATAAAGTAGCGTCTTTAATATTTAGATTTTCTCAAAAGTGTTATATAATACCAATAAAATTTTAAGAAATACTGTTATATAAATTAATTTTTGACATACTTTGTAACTATTTTAAAGTCGCTCTGAAGGGAAAAGAATCATTTCTGATTTGCAATTGTTGAAAAAAGAATGAAAAATATATATTATTCGTGAAATATCTACAGTTGGTCCCAAAGTTATAATAACAAAAATTATTTCACACTAACAAAGTTTTCAAAGCATTATCACATTTGGCTTAATCGCAACATTTCAAAAATCCATAAAACCGAAACTAGACATAGAAACTGTTCAAAACCTTCACATTTTATTGATAACAAAAGATATGAAAACATATAAAAAAATGAAGAAATTCCAACGAGAACCATTTTATATGGGTTCCTGTGCGGGGTCCTTTCAACCGTCTAACAGTCTAACTCTATTTGCAGAGGATATGGAGGTGCACATATTCTCAAAAACTACCAAATAAAATAAGAAACCTTTACTTTATAATAGCGGTGGTTGGAAAGAGAAGTTGATGCCTGCAAAATGCTCTACCATAGCATAATCCAAATCCAGGTACAAACTTCCTACCCCTCTAACTCAATTAGGGGATATTCGGAGGTTCAAAAACGATCTGCATACACCCACGTTTATGCCCTAAAATACTGAATTCAGGATATGATATCGGATTTGAAAAATTTACGCTCATGCATCTCCCGCCATTCTCTTCCCCAAAGTTTGGAGAAGCACCAAAAACTGAGAGTAAAATTCAATGAATAGAGAAAAAAAACATCAGGTAATCATATTGGATAATAGTGAAAAACAGAAATACTTTCATGCATGTTATTTTATATTGACAACATTTAACTGATGTAATTCAACTTATTTCACTAGGTACCCAACGTAGAAATCTGGGCTCAAAATGTAGAGTAAAGAACAACAAGAATTCAATAGCACGGATTATTAAGAAACTGAAAAGTCATTCATAAATATCTACATAGCCTACTAATTTCAATCCTTTGTTTCGAAACAATTGCTACGTTGTAATGTCATTCAGCCATTTATCTTATTTCAGAAAATCACCGTACCGATTCTCAATTCGTCAGACACAAAGTAACGAAATTGGTACTTTTCGAGTTCGTCAATAATTTCATGGCCCTATTCTACATCGCCTTCGTGGTTCAGGATTTGAATAATTTAAGGAGTCAATTGCAGACCATGTTGATCACGTCACAGTTCATCAACAATTTCACGGAAGCTCTGTTGCCGTTACTTCTCCAATATTGGTCGAAAAAGGTTAGTAAAGTAGGTTATGTCGAAATATAAGATTATTGGTTTGGTTTCGTGAAATTGGGTATAATAAAGGGATATATGTTTGGGTTTTCAGACCCGCTATCTTCAGGAACAGAAAATTAAGTTTGAATCGAATCGCCGATATATGTACATTGACAAACATTCGGTTTTTTAATCGCCAGTAGCTATTTCCATAGGAAATGACCAGAAGATTTTATCTTCTGTTTCTTCGTTCAAAATTTGATGTATCAATATGTAACAGAAGCATGACCTATTCATTTTTATGACTTACACGATTTATTAATTACTAAGTACCTAGAAAAAATCCGAAATATTTCATTCATATTTTCATTTCTTCATTTATTTCATTATTTTCATTGAAGTAGTCCCAAAACGTTGTTGATTTATTCCATTGTGTCTGTTATTTAATACAGAATAAAAAGCGAAAGTTTCCTTTTCATTTTTCTATAATTTCAAAAATATCGTAATCTATCCCCAAGAAGGAAAATCATCCTTTTATTTCGGCGTACAAGGTTATGAAAGTTTTGAATAAATTCTAGTGAATTATAGGACTCTGGAAAAAATTCCAAATATTTTGTTCAAATTTTTATTTCCTCATTTATTTAATTAATTAATTTTCATTTCAGTATTCCCAAATCTTCTCAATTTATAGCATTGTGTCTGCTATTCAGTACATAACATAGCGCGAAAGAAACCCTTCCGTCTTTTCATATATTTAAAAATATCCTCATCTATCCCCAAGAAGAAAAATCATCCTTGTAGTTTGGCCTACAAGGTTATGAAAGTTTCGAATAAATTCTAGTGAATTATAGGAGGACTTTCGGAAAAATCCCAATTATTTTCTTCAAATTTTTATTTCTTCTTTATTTAATTTTTTATTTTCCACTTGTATATTCTTTGTTGATTCAACCTTAGATATGGTTGCTATAAATACACCCATTATGCCCTAGGGCGTTATGAGCGGCCATTATGGATCATAACGCCCGCTCATTGTACGAGGACAACTGAAGCAACTTCCATTGATTAAATACTTCATAATCCTTGTCGTATACGACTCTGGATTTCTCCGGATATGAACTATTCGCTGCTTTGGCTGATATTTTTGGGTATATTCATTTTCATTATCTCTATAAGACTACACAGAGAAAGCAGCAATGACATTCACTAAATTTTATGACAAAAATATTCACAAACGTCAAAATATCAACAAATGACATGCCTAATATGAGAAGGAAAATGTATATTATAGGAGCAATGAACCGATTTTAAAATCGATTTTTCATTATAATAAAATAATTTTTTCGTGAAAAAAAAATCTTGTATGCACCAAGTGCGTTATATAGATCAAAACGCCCAGAGGGTCTTTGGCCCGAGGGCCTTTGGCCCGAGGGATGAATGTTCAATACATATCATATAGTGAAAGTAACCCTCCCACCTTTTATTATATTTGAAAAAATCCTCATCTATCCCCAAGGAGGAAAAGCATCCTTGTAGTTAAAAAGGTAATGATAAATTTGAATAAATTCTCGTGAAATGTAAAAAACAAATTCATTTTTTCCATCATCAAAGTTTGTTGATTTCTTTTATTGAGCCTTTAATTGAATGAATTATATGTAACCCAACTGGATGTCCCACGACACCTCATGTTTTTTTTTTCAATATCTGTAAATATTTAAATTCGTAAATAACGTCATATTATATAGTCCATGAGCGCCTTCCAGTTGATTGACGATTTGTTCTGATGTTTCATGAAAATTCGCTTATATCGGTCAAGAGGAACGGTAGAAAAATAAATTGGAAAATCTTCGTTCGGAAAAACAGACGCTAACAGAAAAGGATAGGTAGCATCAGTTAAATCGTTCGAAAAACTGATGCTCCTTCCAGGGCCGGCCTAAGGGGTGTGCGAAGTATGCAGCCGCACACTCAAGCTTTTTGGAGGGGCATTAAATTGACCAATTTTTGTAAAAACAAATAATAAATTGTGAAAATTTTTAGAAAAAGATTTAAATATTGGACAGAAATATTTAAACTATACTCGCCGGCATATCATTGGAAGCTTGGACACTAAACAGCTGTACACTTCCCTCTATACCCCTCGCCCAGCGTTGTTGCCAGTTTGTGGATTGAAAAATTAATTCACACAGCTAAAAATCCCAAGCTTCCAATGATTTGCTGTCGACTATAGAAGGAATTTTGTTTTAAAACTATTACAGTTAAAATTCAAGGTAAAACCGAAGATCTGCCCGGCTACCCCAATGAGTTCTGAAATACAGTAAGTCTGATGCCCTTGACCAAGGTCCAAGGTCAGTAGAACAGTCGTCTCGTGGCGGGACGCGAAAAGTGTTGTGACTCATCTTCCTGCGTCCCTCCCTCTCCCCCGCCTTTGCTTTTCTAGCCAATTGGCGTCTGAAATTAAGATAGTAAATTCATTCTCCGAAATGAAAGCAAAAAAGCCCTTGTATATAATGAATAATAAAAGAGACTATGTACTATTCTTATAGTTAATAATTTTTTTTTGTGTTTGCGCCATTAATAAACACTATAATTATTGGTTCACCATGTTCTGTTGCTTTATTTTTTTTTACCCATGACATATGGAAAATTTATCTTAGGTCCGGTGGATGGTGATTTCCGTATTAGCTAGGTATTTATTCTTAGAGTAATTGCAGTATAAGCATAAAAATCATTGCAACGTTACCTAGAGTTAAGCTTCCATTAGTTTATTTGACATAATAGTGGTTATAGTACAAGGAAGAGTACTGAACAAGTCAATCAATAATGAATCAAATTTTCTTACATAAATTTAATGTTCTACAAGGCGCAAAAGTTCACAAAAACTGTGTTTTTGGACCTTAGATTTCAAAATATTCCATACCCCCCAGGCCCCTCGGCAGGGGCATAAAATTTGAGTCTAGCACACTTGCAATTTTCGCCTTAGGCCGGCCCTGGCTCCTTCTCTATTAACGAAGTCTTCTTTATATTCGACTAGCCTAATAAACCCCCGTTGACCGGCTTTCATTTTCACGGTCCGTCGACTCCTCCCGTAAATCATCGGTCGCAATCCCATAAAACACGGGGAAATTCGACGGGCCATCGCCTGGCCAGATGGTGATCATCGGGCAATCGATAAGCAATTTCTGGAGGGTCTTTCATTTTCCTTCCTCCCGTTGTACCCTCAAGGAGACGTTATTAATCATAGGCAGATGAAAAATTCGTCTTTAATTAAAATAAATCGTCCCAAATGAAAATCTGCGGATTAATGGTTTAAGTTTCCCCTTTGAATTAATATCGGACGGAAAGGATGATTTTTCCGGTTAATTTTTCAGTCAAATCAAGATGGAATTATTTTCCGTCGGGACTGTGGCTGAAAATGAATGGGGGTCATATTTTAAATTTTTCAAATTTTCCGTTGAAGCCGTTTTCGTTAATAAATGAAAGTGAACTTAGTTTTTCCGCAAACGTCAAAAAATGACAACTTTTTTAACCTCAGTTCTAAATGTTGAAGTTTGATTTCACACACGTCCTCTTGTTTTTACTTTGTCCGGCCGTGAGCGTACGAAAAAATACACTTTTTTGTACTCTCACGGCAATATCAAGAACGTCGGGCGTACAATTGGGTTCCAAATTCGACATAATGCAATCTGTAAGAAAAATTTTATATATTTTAATACAACAAGTCATTTCTTAATACTCGGGTACTTACCAAAAACGCACAGTCCTATAAAGCGTAGATAAGTGACTTAAATGTTTCTGACAATTATTTTGTTGAATTGCCAAATTTGTGTTGCCTTGACATCTGCAAAACCAGTAAGCAAAGAAATCTAGTTTTACGTTTCTTCACATCTAATCCTTTTTGAAAATATCATCTTAATTCTATCGTTTGAACACCGTTTGCGGAAAAAATCGCATGTTTTATTCGGAGAAAAGCACTTTTTGTGGCTCGACTAAAATTGTCGGCAGGTTATGAACTCATTATCAAGACTTGATAATGAGTTCATAACTCGAAACATGTCGACTTTTCGTTACTGCTAAATACAGTATCTAAATATTTTTTATATTGTGAAACATAAGCCAAGTGTTTTTCATTTTAAAGTTTATACTTTATTATAAATTAATTACTTTATTTTATTCATTTTTTTAAATGCCCTTGGTATATTTCACCTGGCCAAATGAAAAATTTCCTTTGACTCTTCAAAAATATAGAAGCTATCCTGGTCATCTAGAACATCAGTCCCATTTTTCTTATATCATTTCCTATGGACTGAAATGTCGTTTAGTATAGAAAGGCGCTAGCGATTAATCGAAGAACTTCTTTTCACTAATTCAATCAAAAATTTAATATCAATTGTTTTTTTGTAGGATAATTTCATTTGGAAGATTAGCATATCTAACTTGATGATGAATTTATTATATACTAGCTGCCTGACCACGCGTCGCTACGGCTCAACATTCTCAATACAATATGGCGAATGCGCCACACCAGCTACCCGACCAAGTGTTCTTCAAAATTTATTTTTTACTACTGTACAAGAACTTGACTAGAATGTTTTGCATATATTATTTTTCTGTAAAAAATCCTCGAAGTAATATTGACCCATTCAAATCCGTTGCATGGTTCAGAAGTTAACGAAAAAAAAACTCTATCGCAGCGAGCTGCATTAGAAGAGCAGGTTTTCATTACGTATTCAGTTAAAATATATTCAATAAATTATGATTTTTTCCAAACTAAAAAAAAAGCCCTCTAATGTGTAAACAATATTCATTTCCTATTCATTCAATATATCATACGAAACTACCTACTTACAAACTTTCAATCCTATTGCTACAAAATAATGCCCTTTATCATGTAAACAAGATTAATTTCCTCCCCAGGGGGGTTAACCCCTCAACCAATTCAAACCAAAAACATTCCCATCCAAGATATCATCATTCGAAACTACCTATTTACAAACTTTCAACCCTATTGCTTCAAAATTGCGCCCGTTATCGTGTAAACAACGCTGAAATACATATATATATATATATATATATATATATATATATATATATATATATATATATATATATATATATATATATATATATATATATATATATATATATATATATATATATATATATATATATATATATATATATAAAATATATATATATATATATATATATATATATATATATATATATATATATATATATATATATATATATATATATATATATATATATATATATATATATATATATATATATAAATATATATATAGAGAGAGAGATATATATGAAATTGAGTTTTTGGTACCAAGCATCATTAAAACTCATGAAACGAAAAACTATCTTGGTCCTAGGTCCAACTTTGCTAATCGCACCTATTTTAGTAAGCAGGTTTTCAAAGTGAAATCCTGCTAAAAACTATTAAGGGATAACGTGTGTTAGACGATCATTAACTAACATAAAATTATCTTGAATATGCACACTCCTTTTCGACCCATGTATGAAAAAATTTCGAAACGGCAGTCATAAACTTCATAATAAATTTTATAGTAAATTATACCATCAAATTGAATATCAAAAATTGTATTTAAGATGAATATATTTATTGCTCTATTATCAACATCATATCTCATGTCATACTCTATATTTACTGAAATTAATTTATAGGGCGACCATATGTCAACGATGATTTGTAATCCATTTCTCTAATATATGGAACAGATATCACGAAATCGATAAGCTATTCAACTTTTTTTAATCTCTTGAATCTTCGAGGCAGCGCGATTAATCATAGACAGATGAAAAATTTCAGTTTAATTAAACTAAAACGTCCGAAATGGAAATCTTTTCACGAATAAATGGTTGAAGTTGCGCCACTGAATTAATAACGGTAGGGTAAATACGCGGTTGGTTTTTTTTTCCCTGTTCACCACTACCCGTTGAAAGAGTCAGATAAAAATTTAATTAATATTCATTTGTGGGGTATTTTTTCATGGAAATTTCGTACAAATGAAGGCATTAGATGGATTTTCTAGATAAACTTTCCAAAATTCAATTGAAATCATGATGTTCATTGGAAAATATCTTCAATTAACTCGATGTCAGATTTGGAGAATCTGTTATTTAAGTCTTATATATAGCTTATAATTATACTGATATAGTCTATCCAGCGAGAATTGACGTTAACGTCATCAATTGTCCATGACGTCGATCGGGAACAGTGTTGTCAGACGTAATAAATGATCTTAAATCAAATTAGATGACCCAATTTTGAGCAAAATGAGAAATAGAGGTTATTTCGGCGACTGTCAAACGTGAGAGTAGATCGAGAGGATCCGACAACTTTGCAAATTCTGAAACACAACGACAACTTAACATTCAATTCAACTTATTTTCAATACTCGGAATGTCAATTTTTCTTGAGGTATATATACGATTTGATATGTTATGGTCAGAATATTTGTCGAAGTGGATGTCGCTATCACAATATAACTACACTTTCAGAAAATTACTTACGACAAATATGAATTTCGACCATTTCGAATTTTATTTATTTGTTTAGGCAGCATTGCGTCGTCATTTGCGCATGTCTATGACGTACACGCCAATTCTCACTGGACAGACTATATATTCAAATAATAATAATAATAATAATGATATATTTATCCTTTAGATATTACTCAAATATATAGGACATGTCAGTATACAAAATACAAAAAAGTTAACGAGATGGAAATTTAACAAATATCAGTAGAGAAATATTCTTTCAAACTATAAAAACAAAAAGTAGACAATATTTTTTTAATTTCCTTTTTGAAACTACTCGGATTCAAGTTCATTATCCGATTTGGTAGGTGATCATACAGCTTTATACCTACATATGTCGGAGATAATTCAAACTTGGTTGTTCTATGCAATGGAATACATATTGTGTTAGTATGTCGCGTTCCGTAACCGTGGAAACTGGAAAGCGTATTAAGATCCGACAGCTTTTGGCGAACCAATAACAAACAGTTCAAAATGTAGATACAAGGTAATGGTAAAATCTTGTGACGCTCAAATATTGGACGACAGGTTTCATAAGGTTTCAAGTTAAACTACGTTTTTGTACTTATTAATTACTTACTTATATATTTATTTAAAATTGGATTAATCGGAATTTATATAGTGGAAGACGTCAAAGTGTCTTCCTTTGCTGAGTAGGATTGTTTATTGAGAATTCCAGCTAACTATTGAATTAGAATGTAAAAATAAGGTTAAATTATATGTTCTGAATAGAAGTAACCTTTACTTGATTAAAATTCATATTAAGAAATGACAACATTTTTATTAAAATTTAATTTTCACTATAATCACATGAGATGATAATTGTTTATTAGTTTTTAGTTTAACATGATGAAGACAATGTATTGTCTAAACAATTGTCATTTTATGTGAATATAGTAGAAATAAAGTTTACAGTTTTTGTTCTTATTTCTTAGAAACCTATTTTTTTTTCTAAATGAATATTTTTATATTATATTATATTTCTATACAACCAGTTGGGGTTATTTTCAGAATCGTTACTTTAATACATCTTATTTGAAGGCACTTTTCTTAATAGTTATTTGTATACCTAGGCTGCGAAATAGCTTTTTAGCGTACTGAAAGAGAAATTATCGCCGAGGCCGCTTGCGGCCGAGGCAGGATAATCTTGAGGTAGCTAAAAAGTTTCGCGGCCATGGCATACACACTATTTTTCGTGCAATCGACAAAATTATCAAACGAGACAATTGCAAATAAAAATATTAGTGCTTTAAAATCAACAGTAATTAACAAGTCACAGCGTTGCTATGGAAAGACCATGTTCGAATATATACAAAGTATTTTGACAGTTCTTGACAGAACGCAAAATGCATTGAGATACAGGATGTCTCCTTTGAAATATCATAGTTGTTGTTACTTTTTGGTATAAGCGACGTTTGGTTTGGCGGCCGTTGCTATGGGTAACGGCCGCGAAATTAAATTTCGCGGACTGTGGTGCGTATTGCACGAAAAGGTAATTTATTTTGATGCAAACCTATTCATTCCCAAACGACACTCTTCATTAAAAATTAAGACTTTCCGCTTGACTTCGTCAAGCGCATGCCTCCGCTATAATATGCCAAAAATTCATTCAAAATCAAATCATGAAAAATATAAAAGTTGACCATGGTCAATTCAATATATTACATACAGCTGTTTCTATCTTATTAGATGTCATCAGTGCAGCTTATTTGACTCTGAGTGAATTAACAAAATTCTAACTGTTCCTCAATGCAAACCTCGGCCAGGAATGCTATCTGGATAACAACCCAGAGCGCCCTCCACCAAGGATATTAGAAACCAACAATTCACCGCTTAGATGACCGCTCATCGCGACGGGATTCTGCGTTTTCGATCTAAGCGGTGAACTGATAGTTTCCAATATCCTTGGTGGAGTGCGCTCTGGGATGTAATCCAGATAGTAGTCCCGACCGGAATTTGTATTGGGGAAAAATTAGAAATTTGTTAATTCACTCCGAGTCAAATAGGCTGCACTGACGAGACCTGATAAGATCGAAACAGCTGTATGCAGATTTTGAGTCGGAGTGACTTCTCTATAATTCACCGTTGTTCACTTTATGTAATACAAAACTTCATTGCAGGTCATGAAGAAAAGCAGAAAGAAAGTGTTTGTTGACTCTTGGAAGGCCAAAAGACTTCAATTCCAACCTGCCTCATCCGGTGATTTCGCGGATGCCCTAGAAGTAGTTCCGACTCTAGAAGACGACGATCCTAGAGTTCTGGCCGCCGACGTCGAAGGTGACATGGATGTATATGAAGAAACCTTCGACGATTACCTAGAACTGTTCATCCAGTTCGGGTATGTCTTTCTCTTCTCGTCGGTATACCCCTTGGCAGCGCTCTGGGCCCTCATTAATAATGTTATTGAGATAAGGGCGGACGCTTTCAAACTGTGCCAGATATGTCAGAGGCCCAACAGCAAGAGAGTTAAGGATATTGGAGCTTGGCAGGTAATATTTAGTGTATTTGATTCTGTTCAAATAATCTATAGACTTGTATGTTCTAGAATCTGAATTTATTTTACTGATTGCGTTTATCGCTCTGGTTGAATGGAACGTTGACTATCATTATAAGTAAATTTCGCAGAGTAATTTGTGTTCGGAATAAAATGGAAAAGGGTGACCAAAGAGATGTAAAAGCAACTTCAAATCGAAATGAAATTCTGAAAGTTTATATTTTTCATGCATCCTCTTGTCTTGTTGTAGTTGGATTCATTTTGAAGTTCAACTTGTGTTTTTTCCTTATTATCGAAATCTCACCAAAAATACTGCCGGATATTCCAAACACTTGAATCTTTTTTCGGAAGATACAATGAAAATTTTTGATCCAATAAATTTTCTGTTGAACAATTTCAATTTCCATTCGATTCCACTGAATTCTTCAGAAGAGTTTTGTCAAATTCGAAATTCATATTTTCCGATACATCCAACTAGTAATGATACTTTCTCCATTGGACAACGGATTTTTAAGTTTTTGGAGTTTAAGAGCAACCGATTCTATCATAAAATAATTTCTTTGACTTATTTAAAAATATATGGAAAGAGTTATTTGAAGTCACTGAGAACATGTCCAAAATAAAGTCAGTTTATTTGTTCTGTCTAGTGCAAGGTTGTCTGTGGCCCGCCAACAAATTTCAAATGGCCTGCGTGAGCAAGTTGTAGCATTCCCTACGAGTTGAAAAATCTCTATGGCCAGGCCTTTCAATTTTCAACTTGTTTCTGATCTATATATGTTTGTGAAAAGATTCTTCAAATATTTGTATTATATGAATAATAAATAACGTACCTACATCTCTGACAACTGCTATAGAGCAACATATTTCTGATCTGTAGTTACCGTCAAAATCTGTTAAAATAATTTCAGATCTGGTTTGTTCTGTCCAGTGTTTCAGAACTTTTCCACGTTCAATTTTCAAAGTCATTTCCATTACCAGATCAGATTTGATCTGTCTAGTGTTTCAGAACTATTTTACCTTCATTTTTTAAAGTCATATTTCCATAACCAGATCTGGTTTATTCTGTCTAGTGTTTAGAACCTTTTTTAACTTTATTTTTGACCTTCATATTTCCATAACCAGACTTGATTTGTTCTATCTAGTGTTTTAACATTTTTACCTTTATTTTTTGAAGTAATATCTCCACAATATCACCAAATAAGAATAATCTGTTAATTGACCATTAATTCTTGGTAAGATATGAGAATCAATAATTTCCCATAAATATTGTCAGGCTATAACTAGCTTACAGTTCTCCGTGTTCAGAACCATCGAATTACATCTGGATTGTGAAATTTTATTCAATCAATATCGTCTGTTTATCTAATTACTCATAATTCATGTATATTCATTTTCATAAATCCAAAAAACAAGAGTCATTTCGATGCGACTGCGCTTCAATATTCGAATACGGGCGTATTGTGTTGCCATCGCTCATCAATGTTTACTATTATATTCATGGAACATAATTATATTCGCTCAAGTGAATTAATTTGCGATTGCTGACGCAGATTTATGTTGGATTATCACCTATTGTTCTATACTTTCTAAAGTAAATACAGGGTTAAACTCAATCAATCAGTAATAGTTCTATGAATCGCTCTTATGAATATCAAGTGAGGGTATAGTGGGGAAATTGTGAACACTTAATGGAGAACTACTTGTTTTCATAAAAACAAATATAATTGCGCAAATAAAAATAAACGAGCGCACCATAGAACAGGTGAAATCCTTCAAATATTTGGGCACTAACATCAACAGCAAATGCGACCCTAAAATAGAAATAAGATCACGTATTGAGCAAACCAGAAAAGCCTTTATGAGCATGTAACAGTTCTTTACGAAACCTCTGATAGGACTAGACCTCCGAATGTGAATGGTGAGATGCTATGTGTTTTCCATTCTGTTATATGGGTGTGGAGGATGGACTACAGAGAAGAAACTGCAGGCATTTGAGATGTAGGTAGCTTTATAGACGTATGTTGCGGATATCATGGGTGCAAAAAATGACCAATGAAGAAGTACTTACCTTAATGCGTAAATCACTTGAACTCCTCTTTAGCATCAAAGAAAGAAAAAGCAGATACATAGGGCATGTGATGAGCGGTGCGAAATATGAGCTTCTGAGGTTGATAGAAGGTAAGATACAGGGCAGAAGATCGGTGGGTAGAAGACAAAATTCTTGGCTGAAGGATTTGAGAAGATGGCTCGGTTGCACCTCCACCGACATTTTTAGGGTAGCTACATCTAGAATTTTGATTGCCAGATGGATCGCTAACCTTCGTTAGGAGACGGCGCACTAAGAAGAATAATGGAGAACTAAAATGAAATAAAACCAAATAAAATTACGAATGTGATTCATTGTGTGAAAAGTTACGATAAGGTCTATATATCAATCTTCAAAAAATGTATTTCTATTATTTGCAAATTAATATCAACTGCGAAAACCAGGCTCCAGACTGAAAATGTATGCTCACAGAAAGTCGTAGTTGTGTTCGTCCTGTGAGGTACGACACAGGTAACAATTATTATCAAAATTATTAAACAACTATTAAATCATAAGCAGTTAGTACTGTAACTAAGATTAGAAGATTTGAAGAGTGTTTAGACTTGTCTGTGTCCATTCTATTGTCTTCTACAAAAATATTTTCAGCGTTCCTTTGAGATTCTCGGAGCTCTGTCCATCGTCACCAACTGCTGCATACTCTACCTCACGCCAGGCATTCGACTTATGGGATCCGGCTTTTCAGACATTCAGTGGCTGTTGCTCTTCGTGCTTCTCGAGCATCTATTACTGGGAATCCGATACGTGCTCCACATCTCCATCGGAGACAAGCCCGAATGGGTCAGAGTTGCCCTGGCTAAGCAGACTCACGAGTCGAAGCAGGCGCTCAAACATGAGGTGAGTATAAATATTGCTACGAATTTCAAAATCGCGTCGCCACTAAACAGCCGCGATTATAGGTTGGAAACGGTCGATCTTTTCTCTATTTTCAATGTTTTCCAGGCGTGTCTTATTTGTTTTTCGTGTATTTGACAAAAGGGAAGTCAACATTAGTTATGTGAAAATTGGTAGGTTAGTCATACTTGTTTACTTCACTGCATTTGCAGTATTTAATAATTTGCAATATGCTTTGTAACCTAATATTATTATTTAAGTGTACTTGTCAAGGATGTAAATACCGATCAAATAAGGAGAGAGGTATCGTGGAACACCCGAGTTTGGCTATATATTATGCATTACATTGAAATATATTATAAACATTTGAGAATAATTAAATTTCGAAAAATCACAATAGTTCTTATTAGGATTTATATATAAGTTCGAGAGCAAATGAAAACTATTAAATAGAGATCTATTCAGGCGAGCCTGGTTTATTAAGTAGAGCAAAAACAGTATTCTTGTGAAGGCCATGTTCATATAACAATATTAACTTGGAAACATGAAATGGTAACATTGAATAACTATTCTATGGTATCTATCCGAAATATTTTCTGTATTTTGCATAATTACGAAAAATAATACGGATGTAGAGAAATTTATTTGTATATATATATATATATATATATATGGTTTATTTATTTGCAATATTAGAATTGAAATATATGGTAGGTACTATATTAAATGATATTGATCAAGGAAAGCAAAACTTCAATGAATTTAAAATAGATATTAGTAAATAATAATTCAATTAATGTGAATTTAAATATGTAAAACTGATTTAAGAGAAGATTAATGTAAATGTATTGATTATAAATGTTTAATATCAACTTTTAAAATCAAAATATATGAAAAATCCTTGTAGAATGTCAGAAACTCAAAATGTCATTAATCGTTGAAAATAAATATCAAGTAATTCAATAGAAATTCATGAAATACCAGAAATATAGGAGAATACAAGTAATAAAATCTTTGTAAAGAGTAAATAGAAGAAATTAATTCAAGTTAACAGGCTTAAATTATGTAGAATATATATAGGTAATTATGGAAATGTTATGTATCGTAGAATCAACTGAATTTGAATAACAGATAATAAGTAAATTTCAAGTCATTGAAGGTAGTTAATCATAATATGATTAACTACCTTCAATGACTTGAAATATAAAGGCATTAAAAGAAATCAGTTAACTGTTTTTAATATAAAATTGCTGTAGAATAATGTAATAAAGAAGAATTTCAAGTTAGAATAAAAAACTATATATATAGAAATGTCAAATTTTTCAATGATAAATAATAACTTAATTAATGGACAGAATATTGAAAATTTTAGTACAAAATGATCAGAATATCAAATAATTGAGATTAACTGAATGATTTAAGTCCAAAAATATGTTTTTATTAAAAATTTTAGAAAAAACTAATTAAATGTCATGTAATTATTCAAAATAATCAAGTTAAAGTACTGAGTTTGAAAAATTTTTAAATTATCATAAAGAAGCTGTTATTATTGAAATAATCAATTTCTAAAATTATTGTATATTTAATTAAATAGAATGATATAAAATATGTACAGTACCTTGTTAGTATAATATTTTAAATACGAGTAAAATCATAAAAAGGATATTGAGAATATTCTAGAATATATACATCAGGTAATTTGATTTTGAAAAATAAAACGAAGTCATATAAGGAGGTGGATTCCATTTCCGCAGGGAGTTGATCATTAGCAGCCAAGAGATAAACATTGTCTCTGTGTACATCGAGTATTCATTTGTTATTGAATCTCCATATTTATTTGTGAAAGTAAATGTAAACTGTAAAGTATAAGCAGAAATTAATTGATAAATGTATAAGTGAAAACAGTTGAGTTACCTGAAGTGAGTTAATGTTATTGATATACAATAAATATCATACTTAGAAGCCATTATTGGATTACTAATATCAACATTGGAAAAGACGATAAAGAAGAGATTCAACTATACCGGCATCTACACAGAACAGCGATCAACACAGAACCAGTACAAGTGTCAATTTGAAAGATAAGAAGTAGTGAAAATAAACAGTGAGTAGATCTATAAATTGGCCAATTTTGACAGTTCATATAATATTTGCAAATAAAAACATTTTTGGGAAAATATAATTACAACATTTAAATGGTACCATGATAAATATTAGTCATTGTTAATAGTTGTTATTTAAAATTAGTATAATAGATTGAAAGTTAAGTGTTAATAAATTTGTTAAATTAAATTTTTTATTTATTGAAGTTTTCAAAATATAATCAAAGAAGAAAAGAGAACCTTCCCTGAGGTAATTTAATTAGAGTAAATACAAAATAAAAGTGAGAAATCATATTACAATTTTAAATTTTAAAATTTAAAAAAACAAATTCAAAGGCGCTCAACATAGTTCAATTTGAAGAGATATCAAAATTATATTATTTGGCTCCACAACTAGTGGGCAAAATAAAGAATTCATAATATATATATATATATATATATATATATATATATATATATATATATTTATAATTATTATTTTTATATATATATATATATATATATATATATATATATATATATATTATATATATATTAAATATATATATATATATATATATATATATATATATATATATATATATATATATATATATATATATACAGGGTGTTCCAAAATTAGACTCAATTTATTTACATACCAAAATTTACCGTTGATCCGTGAGAAGATTTGTAGGTTGCATAAACAAAACTCATTTCTGTAGGCTGTACAGAATTGAATGATTTGATAAAAGTGCATTTTAAAGTATTTCTTTCCTTCGGTAATCAAAGAAACCTAAAAGAATTGGTAGAAGGGGTAAAATCACCCTTAACCCCTAATATTTTTTCAGCACTTTCTAAGAGGTGATAATACATTTCTGAATTTTTTTTACGAGAAGACTGATCAATTATCTTCATTTTGTTACTCTTGTAACAATTTTTCATTCCGTATAATTTCGAAGGAAAAAAATTTTGTCCTAAATCCTACTATCAGATGTTTGTAGAACAAGTTTGATAAAATTGTAATTCAACATTTAGTTGGCAGTGGAAACAAAAGCAGAACAATTTTTTATGATAAATATTCAATATGACAGCCAATTTCATCAATACAAAGGTCCACCTGAAATAAAAAATTTATATTCGCCCTTTTTAAAATGTGGTTTTTATGCAATTTTATATCAAATATCTGTTTACTTCAATTATCAATTCCGATACCTGATTATCATTATACGACTAGATGGTGGCTCATTTTCAGTTAAAATTAATTGTTCAACCATACTTAATCTATAAGAAACAACCGACATAAAATTCCCAAGAATATTTCCATACTAAAAATAAGAAGTATTAATTGGGAGTATTCTTACATCATTATTGCTCATTTTGGGCCTAGCTTTCATTAGCCAAATGTCCGGAGTGTAAAGTGTGACAAATAACTTCATTCGAAAATTTCCTATCACTTTTTAATAAATATTTTCGACATAATGCAGAGTTCAATATTGTTTGTCTGGAATCAGACGGAGCTAATATTTAATTAACTACCGCCGCGCGAAGCAATAATCCTCTTACCGCAAGATAAAATAGACCGAGGGCCATCGTCAATATTTAATATGATTTCTCCCTCCACGCTGCTACATTTATCATGGCAGGCGATTCATTTTGACGTAGTAGAGTCCTTCAGGACTTTTATGCGGACGGTGTCGTGCAATAGGTTTTAATAAAAACTTGAAAATTTTATATCGCGCAACAATATATATATATATATATATATATATATATATATATATATATATATATATATATATATATATATATATATATATATATATATATATATATATATATATATATATATATACACAAAATAACTGTATTTTTTGACCACCTTGTATTGAAATAACGGAGATTAGGCTGAAGTGTAGGAAGCCCCCAAGTATCAGGAAACTTAAACCGAAATTTCCATATTATTGTATTTCTTAGCTCAAAGATATCAGAGTTTTTAGAGGTCTCGAATTCCGACGAAAAAAAAAGAAAATAATTTTCATTTCGAAAAACGTAACAGATAGGTGTAGGGAAATATTATGAAAAGTTGTTTGGAAATTTTTGTAGATTCTTAAAATAATATAATATACAGGTAGTTTCATTTGAAAAATCAAAGTTGCTACTACTTTCTAATAGAAGTGGCAACACCGCATTACCGAAAATATTTTAGTTGGGTAGAGAATGTCCAACTATGTCCTCCATTGAATTTTCAAAGTGATCCGTTGTATGGTTCACCAGAAACGTCTAATGTGCCATCCACCGTGAATCACCCTGTATATATATATATATATATATATATATATATATATATATATATATATATATATATATATATATATATATATATATATATAAGATATATATATATATATATATATATATATATATACGTTGAGAAATTTATTTGAAAAATTAATGATTTATCAATTCAACCATATAATGGAACTAGTCTCATGAATTCCCATCCATTCTTCTAGGGAGAATGTTAGGATATTCGACGCCTGCACCAAACTTGATGGAAACACTAGACAGTCTGTTTCTAAGCTTTTATGAAGAGCACTAACGGCATGCGAAAAAATCGTAGCGCCGTCTATCGCCTTTTTATTGTAAAAAAAAATTGAAGTTTCTCATTCTTCTTCTCGATATCGACCTCAGGATCGTAAAACTAGAAGAGGCCTGTTTATAAACAAAATTCATCCTTTATTTTAGCATTTACCAGCTATCTAATATATAAAATTCTCGTGTCACGGTGTTAGAAGTTAAACTCCTCCGAAATAGCTCGACCGATTCTCATGAAATTTTGTGTGCATATCGGGTAGGTCTGAGAATCGGCTAACATCTATTTTTCATCCCCCTGAATGTTTCATCCCCCTTAATTTTTATCTTATTTCTCGGACAAAATTTTCTGTTCAATTTTTTTTATGCTACAACATTCAAAATACATACAATCCTGAATTTTCACCCCTCTACGATCAACATCTATTTTTTATTTGTTTAATTCCTCCGAAATAGCTCGAACGATTCTCATGAAATTTTGTGTGCATATCGGTTAAGTCTAAGAATCGGACAAAATCTATTTTTCATTCCCCGACATGTTGAGGGTGGTTCACCCCTAATTTTTTTTTTTTGAGACAAAATTTTCTGTTCTATTTTTTTATGATACAGCATTCAAACCCAAATTTTCAAACCTCTACGATCAACCCCTATTTTTAATTTGTTTAATTCCTACGAAATGGCTCGACCGATTCTTATGAAATTTTGTGTGCATATCAGTTAGGTCTGAGAATCGGACAAAATCTATTTTTAATTATTTATTTTGTAGACGACATTTTTCTTCTATTTTTTTTTTTGATGATACGGCATTCAAAAATACATAATAACCTTAATTTTTACCCCTCTACGATCAACGATGTTGATTATAAACTTTAATTTTTTTAGCAAGATTTTTATTTTTATTTTGTCATGACTTAATATAAATTACATAATAGAAATTCCATCGCGATTTTCATTTTTGTTATTATATCCAAAGATCCACAATAGGGTTGCAAGATGGCAATCGAAAATAAGAATAGTCGGTCTGAAAATAGGTCATTATATATTTTTCATACCCCTAAGTGATTAGGGCGGTCCACCCCAAACATTTTTATAAATTTTCTTTTTATGTTGTTGCATTAAAAATACATACAACTCTGAATTTTCACCCTTCTATCAACAACCCATATTTTTTAATATCCATTTTACTAATTTAAATAACGTTTGCCTGGTCAGATTGTTAAATAGATAGATAGATAGAAAGATAGATAACTATCTAGATAGATAGATATTTACATAGATAGAGATACATCGGCAGATAGCTGAATAGATAGAAGGATAGATAGATAAAAATAACTTATATGGCAGAACAACGTTTGCTGTGTCAGCTTGTATATATATATATATATATATATATATATATATATATATATATATATATATATATATATATATATATATATATATATATATATATATATATATATATATATATATATATATATATATTATACATATATATATATATATATATATATATATATATATATATATATATATATATTTGTTCAGAAATATTTCCGCGGTCGGAAGTATTTTAAAAATTTTGTTCTCGGAATGAACCGCGTAAAAGATTTGAAAAATCTTTTACGCGGTTCATTCCGTGAACCAAGTTTTTCACATATATATATATATATATATATATATATATATATATATATATATATATATATATATATATATATATATATATATACTAGGTTCTCGGGATGAACCGCAAAAAAACTCAAGGTTCCGGCTACTTTTGGTAAGCCATCTTCAGGAGAATGTTAAGAAATAATTCAGATATATATGTTTGGCTCAAATTAGTAATTTGAGCCACTATAACGTGGCTCAAATTACTAATTTTCTCGCCTGGTGTAGATTGAAGAACATAGAAGGAAACTTCAATGAAACACTCTTTAAAAATTTTCGTTTATAAGGATTTTTCTTTCAGCAGTACGTGGTCAAAAGATTATTCACACGAGTGTTTAAAATATTTTACCACAATGCCTTATAAACGTACACTTTTAAAACTCAAAGAAGGCATTAAAAACGTCACTTTTAATGTGGTACAACCTTGTACCTCAACGTCAGCTCAATTCATGTACCAAATATCAACCCTCCAAGTGAATCTGTAGAGGTCCTCAAATTCTCATACCTACTAAGGCTGGTGAAGAGTCTTTCATGCTCATTCCGCGCTTTTTTTTCGGAGGATTCAACTCCTGCTTGCCTAACGCCATCCGTTCAGGAAGTCCACAGATGAACAACATTGACACAAGCTTTTCTCGTCCTTTACTAGAAAGGAGGGACTCAATACCGTTAACCCTTGAATATTTGATGGTATAATGTTCTTCTGCTGGTTATTTCTCGAAATTTTATAACGGCGCGTGGATAGAACGAATGTCCGTCATTCTAGAAAATTATGACAGACAGGATCAGATGATTGACATATTGAATTTTTCCTTTGCTCTGAAATCGCTTGCATTCGTCGAAATTTAGATATGGGGTGGAAGTTAGAATCATCCGAATTATTTAGCAAAATTGAATGTGGACTATTCTTCTAAATTGAAATCATTATGTCCGAACTTTTTACATTGAACTTAGAGCTGATTATGTTGAATTTCAAGAACTGCCAATATCGATAATTTAGTATATGCTAGTCGAAGTCTTCTTCTTCTTCTTCCGTAGCCTTACAACCCAGGGTGGGTTTTTGCTGTCTGTACTACCTGCCTCCATCTGTTACGGTCTACTGCAATTTCCTGCCATCTATTTACTTCGACTCCCAGAGTTGAGAGATTCTTCTTTAGCGGTTTTAGCGGCCTCTTTCATTGGGCAGCCTTCTCCCATACAGATTTAATGAGTCTTGTGCTCTGACTCCTTTGTATGTGGCCAGCACATCTCGGCCTATTTGCTTTTATTTCTTGTACGATGTCCGGGCTATTATACAATTGGGCTAGTACAGCGTTAGTTCTTATTCTGTAATGGCCTGTTTCTGGGTCGCGGTAGGAAACGTGGATTTTTCGGAGTATTTTCCGCTCAAACCGTCTTAGGATTAGAGTATTATTTACGGTCATGGTCCATGTTTCACATGCATATGTTACAATAGGTCTGACGATGCTCTTATATAAGATGATTTTTGAGGTTCTAGAGAGGTGCTTGGACAATAAGAATGATCGTAAGGCGAAGTAGCACTTATTTCCTTGTGTAATGCGATGTTTTATTTCTTCATATATGTTGTTGTCCGCTGTTAATATTTCTCCAAGTTATTGAAAGTTTTGTACATGCTCGAAGTTAAATTCGCCGACTGTTACGTTTTGCGCAGTAGATCACGTGCAGGGTTTCTTGTGACGCGCATGAATTTTGTTTTATTTTCATTAACACGAAGCCCGATTTTATTAGCTTCCTTTTCTATGCATACAAAATTTTCTTTCACGTTAATCGTACTACCCCCAACAACGTCAATATCATCAGCATACGCCAATAACAGACTTGGACCCCGAGGTCCAAATATTTGGGCATGTACAGTTGCTGTTCTTGCTGCCTTCTCTAGTGCAATGTTGTAGAGAACAGTAGAGAGTGTATCTCCCTGTTTTAGAGCTGTGTTTATGGCAAATGCCTCGCTGTGCTCTCCTTCCACCTTAACTCTGCTTTGTGAGCCCTCTATACATGCTTTAGTTATACGCACTAGTTTATTGGGGATTCCTAGTTCTAACATTGACTCCCAGAGTCTTACTCTGATGACGCTATCGTACGCCTGTTCGAAGTCTATGAATAAGTTGTGAAGTTCTCTATTAAATTTCCATGACTTCTCTAAGAGTTGTCTTATAGTGACGAGCTGGTCTATTGTTGATCTTTCACTTCTGAAGCCACATTGGTATTCGCCAATGATTTCCTCCGCATAGGGGACAATACGCTCGCGGATGATATTTGACAGTATTTTGTATGCACTATTCAGGAGCGCAATGCCCCGATAGTTTCAACTGGACATTTTGTCACCTTTTTTGCGTAGTCGAAGTCTTCCTCCTCTGTAATCTTAAAAAATATGGCTACCTTATAAAATTTACTTGTGCACGTCATGAGTCAATGTGGGTATCTTGATGTAATTGTTTATATCTTCTATATTCAAATAATATATTTTCTCTTGTATTAATAGTAAAGTGCAAAGTCGTAAAAGAAAGTGACATTTTTTCTGTAAACAACATTTTTTCATGGTGGCAGCCAAATCAACAAATGAAATTTAAACATGGAATACGACGACTATAATGTCGATGCTTTTAGAGTCTCGAGCTAAAATAATACAAAAATTTTACTTCAGTACCTATGAAAATTAGAATCTCAATTCAAATTTTTGAAAAAATACACCGTTTTCTTCACTAACAGGTTCGGTATTTTTTTTGCATTCGCCATTAATTAAAATATGCATAACTACAATAAATTCTAGAGGAGTTAAATTCAAACTTGCTTGCGAAGCTGCAAGACCTATTTCTTCATTCATAATTATGCAAACAAAAATTTCTTGTTTACTGGTTGTTATGGTACATGATTAATTTGTTATAATTTGCAACCATACTTTGTTTTTAACATGCCCAAAAAATTTCAAATTTCATATAATTTCACAGAATAAATCATATTCTGAATAATTTTATGGATTCCAGTGAGTACTAGAAGAACTAGCATGTTATACACGTAAGAAAAGCTATTTCCAGTTCGTAGGTAATAGTATATTGTTTTATTAGGAGTAAAAGTGATACTTTTTGTGGCGAGACTAAAGGTCGAGCCACAAAAAGTGCTGTTCTCCGAATAAAACATGCGATTTTTTCCGCAAACGGTTTTCAAATGATAGAATATTTTTAAAAAGAATTAGATGTGAAGAGATGTAAAACTAGATTGCTTTGCTCACTGATTTTGTAGGTGTCAAGGCAACACAAATTTGACAATTCAACAAAATAATTGTCGGGGGTAATACCACTAGAGCTCAGATTTAGCCGGATATTTTTTCGTCGTTGTTTTCGAATACTTTCTTTCATTGGCAATTTAACGAGAGCTGTTCTGACAAAATCACGAGAGCGTAGCTTGAGTGATTTTGTCTGAACAGATCGAGTTAAATTGCCAATGAAAGTAAGTATGAGAAAACAACCACAAAAAATATCCTGCAAAATCTGAGCTCGCGTGGTATTTGGTACGACAATTTCATGAATTATTGTTAATGCCAAATCAGTGAAAGGATTGAAAGTAACATTAAATTTTTCGAAATACATGGTTTGCAACATTTTCGCGGTTGTGTTCCACATTGTTTTCACCACATATTCTTCATAATCTTTCCCATTCTGTTTCTTCATATTAAAGCCCCAGTCAATATTCCTGCCACATTTTCCACTGACTGTTCGGTTTCCAAATTAAAGTTTCGTTGTTTACAAAATTCGCTAAATTGATTCCAAATGGAAGAATAACTTTTTTCTGTATTTTCAGGAGTTGTTTTTTCGATCTCCCTCATTATTTCTGCCTCGCTAATATTTCCAAATCTCAACATATTTACTGGAATATTAGGTATTTGTTGTAAAATTCTGTTTTCCACATTTACAATTGTCAAACTGATGCTACGCTTGCTAAACGAATAATTGCTAGCGTTGGTAAGGTAACGTAATTTATCCGATATTTTTATCCACTTGCATTTCTGTTCCTTCCTATTTATTCGATAGCAAACTACGATTTTCGTTCTCTCAAATGGGAATTATTATACATGAGTGGAATTGTCAGAAACATTTAATAGTACCTATATTATTCAACGAGCGGTAATGTAGGTCATAACTCACGCAGATGAAGTTTGCACGAGCTGCAAGCGAGTGCTGTAATTCATCAAGTGAGTTATGACCATTACCGCAAGTTGAATACTATACTTTATCTACGACTATAATAATAAGTACTTAGATACAAATTCATAATAATTAGGTAGTATTAACTTAATTTGAAAACGTCAGAATTATTCAAGTGATATTAGCAGATGAGTGACAGTCGATCTTACTTGGGATCTTAGTAGACTATATAGTGAGTTTTAGCAGTGAGTTATTATTACTCACGCTGTTTGGTCATAGATACTATTAATTGCTAGAACCCAGTTGAATAATGAATATATTATTCAATAGGAGTAGATAAAGTCACTTATCTACGCTGTATAGGATTGTGCGTTTTTAGTAAGTACCCAAGTATTAAGAAATAACTTGTAGTAAAATTTATAAAATTTATAAAATTTTTCTTACAAATTACATTATGTCAGATTCGGAACCCAACTGTATGCCGCCCGAAGTTCTTGAAATTTTCGTCAGCGTACAAAAAGTGAACTTTTTCAAAAAAGTAAAAACAAAATGACGTCTGTGAAATCAAACTTCAACATTAAGAACTGAGGTTAAAACAGTCATAATTTTTGACGTTTGCGGAAAGAATCATTATACATACTCACTGGAAAAATCTTGCCTTTTTATACTATTATAACAATATACTATTGCCGTGTAGATTCAGACTTTATTTATATAGAAATAGATAATTTTGACAGTTTACGGTGAAAAAGTAATAGGAAATCATACATGAATTGAATAGAAAATTTTTTATCGAATCATAAATCGAATACGGTTTTCTGTGTCAGAATCAGAAACACTTTCACAATCGAAAATTATCAAAATTATAATGGAAGGAGCTTTTTAATTCTTTCCTGTACTTGTTCTGTTGACATAATCCTTCGAGTGATGGGTGTTCTTTAGCTAAGAGTGATTTACCAAGTTGGAATGTTGAAACTCATTTAGCTATTCGATTGTTAATAATTGTTAAAAAGCTGCGTTCGTTTCAGGATTTACATGATATAATAATGACTTCGATGAACATATTTATTCATAACTCAAATCGTATGTCTTTCTTCTTGAAGATGCTCAAAAGACCGAAACTACAAACTTATACTTGTAATATTAGCATAATAAAAAATTAGAAATATTATTTCTCAATTGATTCCTACCGATATATAGTACATTACTATGGTTATTTATGGTAATATCTACACCACACAGAAGGTCGATCGTGTGTTCATGTAAATTTTCCTCAAAGGGGTCCTCATGAATTTATCATTATATCAATATATTTAGTTGTTCTATCGTATGAGTTTGTGACATGTTGAATGAAATACATTTCCTTCACAAAAAGTCGCTGGAGTTTTTCATATTGATTTCTCACGAATCTTCACCTAAAAGAGTCCAAACAAATTTATAATTATGAAAAGTTGTTCGAACTTTCACTTATTCGCTTTAAAATTTCGAATTCAAACTGTCGAATGTTTTTGACATGTAGAGAGCTATAGAGATTCGGAGTAAGCATTTTGTGTGTAAAGTTTTAATGGAAAACCATCTGCGCCATTATAACTCTGTTATTTACAATTTTATGCAAAAATGCGCCTTTTTCAGGTTTTGCTTATTAAATCAAAACTGTCAGGATAATCGTAATAGTGTCAAAAGAAAAATTGTAAAGAATGAAAACTCGAAGACAATGAAAGGTCGAGGTACTCAAAAATTCATAACTCGGTTATTTTTTTAGCTGTAGCGTAGATCCTTCGGCTAGTAGTTGTTTTTAATATAAACTTTATATGTGCAAAAAGCAGGCACTGTGCGATGCATAGTTTTCGATATGTGGCCATTGGGGTGGAGCACCCCGTTCCGAAAAACACGATTCTTCAATCAAATCGCTCGAAAAACGAACAGTACATGCTCCTCATTGTCTGCTGCTCTCCCCCATTTTTCAGTTACTCTCTGGCGCTCGGCCGTTTCTCGTGATGTTCAACTTCTTTTCTAACATATTCCTCAGCGTTTTAGGGCAAATTTAATTTGAAGGTTTTTTAGTATGAAAACTCCTATTCCGAAATCGTTTTTGTAAACTAAAATGTCCATACCTGTCGCATTCAGGCCTACTGCAAATCTGCATAGTGAAAAATTCAAATGGCCACAGATCAAAAACTGTGCATCCAGTGCCTGCTTTTTGCGCTAATAAATTCTACGTTTAAAGCTAATAATTACCGGAAGATCTGCCCCACAACTCAAAAAATGAGCGAGTTATGAATTTTTGAAAAAACTGCACTTTTGCAGAATTTCCTCGATTTGCTCCCAAAATAACAGTTCGATCGAGTCGTTCGACCTCTCATTTTCTTCGTATTTTTATTCTCTACAATTTCTCTCTTGACGCCATCACGATTACTCTCACAGTTTCAAATTTATACTAACAAAATGAGTTTTGTTGACAGATAATGATGGATACCAGATCATGTTGACGTATATATCAGTTGCTAATGTCAGTTTATTTGTTTATTTGTTACATATTGTATGTTGTAAAGAGAAATAAATTTGTTTGTGTCTGAATTAATGTTTTGAAAAACGCTTGGAAACTAGCCGAAACGTAGACAAAGTCATGAAACGATAAACTATTTTGGCCTAAGTCCAACTTTGCTAATCGCAAAAACAGGTTTTCAAAGTGAAAACCTGCTAATGAAAAGTCCAGTAAAAAACATCTCACAATATCATATGAAACTATTCTGCAAACAATGGCGCAGCTGGTTTTCTTCTAAGACTTTCAACATGAAAAATTCTGTGTAGCTTGGCCTATAGTAGAAAAATTTCAGTCCTACAAAATTCAATCGTTCGTGAGAAACGCTTACGCGACGCACCGCGTCGAATCACGTCCGAAATGGGATTATGAGGATATAACGTATATCGAATCGATTGTGCCTTCACGGAGGCTCAGCTTTTTCGCCATATATAAGAGACTTTCCTAATTTCATAAGGATTCCATCTGGAGATGCTAGTCGGCGATCTTGTAGGTTTTGTTTCCGAGATAAATAAGTTGCCTACGTCCGGATTCGATCTGACGGGCAAGACGTGCGAGCGTGGGTATCACGTTTCTCATGAAAATTTCCCTCGGATGCACTCGATACGTCATATAGAAGACTTATTTATTTCGTGGTTTATTTTGCTTGTTTCTTGTCAGCCGGAAGAGCTTCATAAATTTCGTTATTCCAACCGGTCGAAATCGAGTTTTCGTGGGTATGTTTCACTCGGATAATGTAAGCGATCTTCTTTTCTACGTATATTTACCATGAGACTGTGTTTTATCTGTCGAATCGAATATTTTTGATAGTTTCAACTTGAAGAATATTTTTTTTCGTTCGGAGAAGTTCACCGATTAAACTGTTTTTTCTTAAATCGTTCAAGAATGCCTACTTTTGACAAACTTCAGTTCCCAAAATAAGCTAATCTGGTATTTTAATATGAACTTTCTCGTACCAAATATTTCCCTCCTGTCAAAAATCCCATGTAAATGGAATGCAATTATCGAAAATTACAGCGAAAATTCCGCACCTGTAATTTTGAACCAATCAAAATACGCTATTTTGATAGATCACCATGGCAACGGAGGTATTTTAGTGGAAATTTTTTTCTCGTGGGATACCCAACAGTGAATTATACTGAAAATTTTGTGACGTTTACAATAACAGGCCACTTTTGACAAACTGTTGATTACTACTGATTGTAGTAGCTCAAAAGTGCAATTTAGGGACAAAAAATATAATATTCTTTTATTTTATAGTTACTTGAGCTTACAAGTGGCAGAAAATTATAGTTTTAGAGGTTTTTCGGGAAGCTGCATGAACATATTCATAGCGTGTCATAGCTTTGTCAGCAATTATTTAGGCCTCCAAATTGGTAATTTCTAATCATTGTAGTTGCATGGAAATACCATTTCAAGATAGAAAATAGTATATTCCTCAATTTTACATAAGTTTTGAGTTACTACGGAAATTTTTTCTCGCTCATAAATAATTTTAGAAAATTTTCAAAATATTCATGAGCTCGAAAAAATTTCCTGAAATTATTTGACCTCTAGTGGTATTACTAATTTTAATTGCATTGTAAAAAGCGGACGAGCCCTGCGATAATTGCTACGTATCTATGGTAATTCCTATTTTGAAACCACGTTCCTATTCAGGAAATATTCCCCAAAATTACACTCGTGCATCAAAATAACCGGATAATTTCGCATTCCGGATATTTTGGAGAAAAAGCTCTCCCTCCACCTTCAGTGTCGGGCTCTTTCTCCAAAAATTAAAATGATCTCATGCAGTTTTTTGACAACACGCTGTCATGCAGAATGATCGGTAATTTTGATGCACTTGTGCAATTACTTACGAATATTTCCCTCCTGTCAAAAATCCCTTCTAAATAGAATGCAATTATCGAAAACTACAGCGATAATTGTATTGTAGAAAGCGAAAGAGCCCTGCGATAATTGCATTGTAGACCGATAATTGCATAGTAGCATAGTTCATATTACGTTTTTTGATGACAAGCTGAGAATTTATGAATTACTAACGTCAGTTTGACAAGTTGAAAGTTTATTCGGGAAATATTCCCCCAAATTACACTCGTGCATCAAAAGAACCAGATAATTTCGCATTCCAGCGTGTTGTCTTTAAAAAACTGCATTCGGTCATTTTCATATTTCTCCAAAAATGAAAATGAACTCATGCAGTTTTTTGACAACACGCTGTCATGCAAAATTATCGGCTATTTTGATGCACTTCTGCAATTACTTACGAAAACGGTCCAGGAAAATTTTCGCCGGCATAGGTCGTCAAAATAATTGGTCCCTACCGGTTTTTTATACACATTTTTGACAGTAAATATAGACTCGCAAACAACCAACTCACATTACGAATAATATTTATTAAATATATTCTTGTACATCTAATAAGATCAAAAAATCTATATACAGATCTTGAGACGGGGTGACTTGATATTTTCAATAATTCACTGTTGCATTGTAAATATGGATTTCCCGTCGCGGGATACATATCATCAGCTCCTTTGGAAGATTGTTTGATAATTTTCAAATTATGGAAGAAGTTCCCTTGTTCACGTAATGCGATATATAAATCAATGAGATTTATTAATTGATCATAATCGGATTCACAGAAAAAATTATTTGTCAAATTGTTGTTAAAATAATTGCGCCTCAACATTAGAAGAGATTTATCAACCTCCAAGTTTTTCCGCATATCTTAACCAGAAGTTTTTTCGCCAATTCCAATAAAAATTTAAGAAGTATTTTCCACTGCTCTAAGGCAGCGGTTCACAACCTTCTTTTACTCGTGTTCCCCTGTTTCATATTTTACCTACTTGAATAGTATCCCCTAAAATTTCGTACCCAGTTTCAATACACAGTTGTTTTCGTGGCGGATACTTATTGTAGAAAAATTAAACATTTCATAGAACTAGTCAGAATAGGCTAGGCATATTAGAATTTTCAGACACAAGTTTTGCTATAGTTTTGATTTTCTCACCCTTTATGTTTTTTGGGTCGCTGAACACGAATTTGAAGTTTGCTGGCAAAAATTTTGCCCGGAACTTTGATTTTTGGGCACTTTTTTACCAAATTTTGGCACTATTTTCAGTTTTCGGCCAATATCTCAGAAATGAATAATTTTTTTGACAAACTCATTCTATACAAAATTGAGGCATACGAAATTGCCTACATTTCTTACACGAAACGTTTTTTTGTAAGGCTAACCGTTTTGCCGCTAGAGCGCGCCCAAAAATTGCCATGTTTCCCATATCTAGTGACATTCGCCGTTCACACGAAAATAGACCTTGCTGTGATACTTAACTGTTGCAACAATTTATTACATTATACAATTTATCTTATATAACAGTAGATTTCACCCAGTGTATTTTTGTGTGCCGTATAATGCATATTAAAGAAAAAATACTATCTCAAATTCCTTATTTTAATATTCTTATTATTTACTTGTAATTAATACCCTATAAACATACTGTTGTTTTTGTAGTACATATTATTTTATTTTAAATTCAAAATTATTATTATATACTATTTTACAAAATGTGTTAAAGGTAAGTAAACAATTTTTAAACTTACTATTTTCTTCGAGTGCCGTCAAATTTTAAAATCGTTGAAATGTGCTGCGACAAAAAAAGGTTGACAATCAGTGGACCAGCCGTTTTGTCGCTATAGTGCTCCGGAAAAATATTCACGGACCCAGAATACCTTACATGAATAATGGATATAGGGAAAGTAATTGAAAAATTGATTCAAAGTTTTGGAAATTACGGATTCTGTATCATCCATGAAACAGTCAGGAGCGGAATACTCTTTAACATCGTAAAATTGGAATCTGATGTCATCACATATTATTTTGGCTGCTGTTTCTACTATTCGCAGCCTCTCTTCTTCAGATCTACACTTCTGTTGGTAAAATGTTTCATTCAATATTTTCTCTCCTATATTTTTGAAACAAACCACAGTCTGCTTATTCTTTGAAAATGGGAACAGTATGTCATCGCCATACATCCCTTGAAGTTCAGCTTTCACTGTCATTTGATCTGCTTTGTAGTCTCCTTTTATTTGGGCCATCAGTTCTTCCATTGAGAACTGACACTCATCATCACTATTTTCCATGTATGTGTTTATATGCTACATTACTACATCAATTGCCTGAGCACATGGTCCCCTTTTTTCTGTTGCCCGTCTGTGTTTGGTGTTCGTTTTCCAATAAGTTCTATTCGGCACTTTTTATGATATTGCGCCTCATATGCAACCAAATCAGTTACACTTTCTCTAAAAGCACCAGCTAAATCACGTACCTGGTACACAACATTTCGCAAATAAGGAGTTGTTTTGGCTTCCGCCGCTGAAAATTGTTTGGTAATTGGTAATCCACATATAAAGCAGTATGTTCTGAACAAGCATTAGGGAGCTGTTGATCTGGTTTCTCTGAGTTTATGGGTCTCCACTAATTCCTTTCGTCTCTTAATGTGTGCGAGAATGGCTCGACATATGTGTATATTTTTAGACACCTATCGTCCACTCTGATAGAAGTTTTAAAATTTTCCCTCGTTCTGTAAACTCTGATTTTGCAAACTCTTAATTTTATGGGGTATTTCTCTGAAGTGAGAAATGAATAGACAAAAAGCATTAAATTTAAGTATACCAGTTCTCGACTCCTTTCAATTTATCGCATATTATACGATGTTTTTCCAATCTTTCCAGTCTTTCCAACCTTCTCTGTATCACCTTCTCTGTATTTTATTTAGAGTAAGTTTTCATATTCATATGGCTTCACAATTTCACTTGAAACTAACATTGTTACTCCACAACTTTCATAATAACCCGTGTTCAAAGTTGGTTTTTAAGATCCATGTTTTGACGTTACCACATAGCTCATAGTCTCTATGTCATATCCCGATGACTGAATATCAGTGGGGGGACCTTCTAAGCATTCCGGAGGAGGATCCTGACTCTCAACAATAAAAGAACTCCATAACAATTTTTTTTTCTTTAATATACATTTCCAAAATTTGACGGCACACTTTAAGAATTTCGCGGCACAGTGATTGAGAATCAGTGGGTGAGTCTTCCAAAAAAAACGTAATTTTTGAGAAATCAACTGTTATATAAGATAAATTGTATAATGTAATAAATTGTTGCAACAGTTAAGTATCACAGCAAGATCGATTTTCGCGTAAACGGTGACACTAGATATGGAAATATGGCGATTTTTGAGCGCGCTCTAGTGGCAAAACGGTTAGCCTTACAAAAAAACATTTCGTTAAAAAAATGTAGGCAATTTTGTCTACCTGAATTTTGTATAGAATAAGTTTGTCATCAAAATGATTCCTTTTTGAGATATAGGCGGATAACTGAAAAAAGTGCCAAAATTTGGTCAAAATGTGCCCAAAAATCAAAGTTCCGGGCAAAATTTTTGCCAGCAAACTTCAAATTCGTGTTCAGCGACCCAAAAAACATAAAAGGTGAGAAACATAAACTATAGCAAAATTTGTTTCTGAGCCCTAATTTTTTTGCTAATATGCCTAGCCTAGAAGTATTTTCTGATTGAAACTTTTGTATAATAATTCAAATATTTCTGATATTATATTTTTATATTGTACAGGTCGTTTATATTTTTTAAATATGTTTCAATCTACTGTCAGTATTTATTTGATTTTAATAATATGTGGAATATATTTCACAATCAGGTGGTAAGCGTAAGCGTAAGCTTCGACGCACGTGGGTGAGATGGCAAATTACGCCAGTTTCGCCCTCCACTGGATCACGGTGGAAACATTACATCCGCCATTACCGTTTATTTGCGGCGTACCCCTAATCGCTTTGTCGCGTACCCCTAGGGGGCTCGCGCAAGCCGGGTTGGGGAACGCTGCTCCATCGAATTAAAATTGGCAATTGAATTTCAATCAAGTTAACCAATTCGAAGTTTCGACTCATACCTAAAATATCGAAATACCTCGGAAACATGACGCAGCTTAACATTTCTCGAAATGTTGTTGTATTACCTGTAAAAAAATTTTATAATACAGATGACATGTATCTTGTGACGATATATTTGTTATTAAATCAAATCTTTCGAGATATATTCACCAACAAAGATACCAAATTTCACAGAATCAATTATATTTCAAACTTTAGTTGCACAATTTTTAACAGATTAGACATGCATAAAGTGAAAAATAAAAGTTTAAATCGAAAAAATTTCGTTTATTTTTAGTCAATAGGTAATAAAGAGAAACAACCAATCGATGAAGAAAGTCGCGTTCTAGAAGTTGTGATGCTTTTTATATTTTTTTTTCAATTCCCTACATATCATACTCAAATTACTAGATAATTAAGATTGTATCTAAATATCTGTGTGTGTAGAATTCTGTCATCGTTTCATTATGAACATTATATTTACTGAAAACTCAACTGTTCTCGGACTATCACGTTATATATGAAATTAATATATCTACTAGTGTGATATATGACCTATTGGCACGATGTCATTTTCTCACAGTTTCCTAATCTCACGAGTATCTCATTTCGAGAGCCGTCATAGAAATGCTTTTTTCCACGGTAATTTTACTGAGTCTGCATCTATCGCTTTGCTACTAAAAAGAGTTGATATATTATAAATAATATATTTGAAGATAATTCTACGTTCAATATCTTCATATTTTCTAGAAACATGGAAGGAAAATCCGATACCGCTAATAAACGACGAGTTCTAGTTTCTTATATTTTCATTTGAGTTCAAGTCCTGAAGGGATAATGACTTAATATTAGGGCATATGTGGTCTGTAAATGATTTATTCCTATATAAATACAAGTTTTCATCATTTAATTCAACTTAATGTGAAGAGTTAAGCCAAAAAAGAAATAAGATAAAACTAGTAACAAAAATGTGAAAAACGTTCAAAACATGTCTGAAATTAATCAAATAGCAAAGAAGACACACACGAGGAAGAACAAAATGAAAGAGACAATATATAGAAATAAAATAGGTGATATAAATAAAGTTGAACAGTTAAAAAAAACAGTTAAAAAAAAACAGCGAGCTGCATTAGAAAAGCTGGTTTTCAACACGTATCCAGTTTGAATAATTTATTCATTCAAATATGATTTTTGTTCCAAACTAATTTATATTGAAATGGATACCATCCGAGATATCATACGAAATTACCTACTTACAAAGTTTCATCCCTATGGTGCCAGAATTGCGCCTTCTATCGTATAAACATAATTTATTTCCTTTCTTAGGGGGCCATCCCCCAAACCAATTCGTACCAAAATCAATTCCATCCAATATGTCATACGAAACTACCTACTCACAAATTTTCAATAGTATTGCTCCAAAATTACACCCTTATTTCTTTCCCTAGGGGGTCAACCCCCCAACCAATTTGAACCAAAACCAATTCCATCCAAGATATCTTTCGAAAATACATACTTACATACTTTCAAACAAGATTTATTTCCTCAGCAGGGGTACAACCTATCAACCAATTCGAACCAAAACTAATCCTATTCCAGATATCATGCAATCTACCTAGATACAAACTGTCAACCCTTTAGCTACAAAATTGCGCCTTCTGTGGTGAAGAAAAGATTTATTTACCCTCAGGGAGGTCAACCCCCCAATCCAATTCTCTCCAAGAATCGTACGAAACTATCTGTTTACAAACTTTCAACCCTATTGCTTGGAGCCCTTCGCCCTTAAACTAGATTTATTTCTTTCCCCGGAGGGGTCAACCTCCCAACCAATTCGAACCAAAACCAATCCTATTCAAGATATCATAGGAAACTACCCATTTACAAATTTTCAACTCTATTGCTTCAAAATTGCGCTCTTTATCGAGTAAACAAGGCCAAAATACATACATATGAACATATATATATATATATATATATATATATATATATATATATATATATATATATATATATATATATATATATATATATATACATATATATAGGTATATATATATATATATATATATATATATACAGGGTGTACCAATCTTACGACAAACTTCGGTATTTGGGATATTTTAAGAGATACTAAAAAATGTTTTCAACAAAAATGGTATATGTCTTTAAGGTCCATATTTTGAAATTATTTCGAACTATACAGAGTGTTGCATATCTCCGTTACAAACTAAACATATGGTTTTTTAAATGAGAACCCCTATATATTATACCGAATTCGGATTACTCGCATTTTTTTGAAGCTTTTGATATAAGATTTTGCTATGTTATACAGAGCACTTCAAAAGATATGGACACGTTTATATGAAAATCGTAGGTAAATCAACGCTCTGTAGCTTATTGCGCGTTGAAGAAAAAAATTTTATTTTGCCTAACAGTATTTCGTAATATGATGCAATATCTCCGTATTATATTAAATTTGAATTATTTCTCATTTTGTATACAGGGTGGACGGAAACTCGAACCTTTCATTTTCTCTCTTATTTCAAATGGAACACCCTGTATTTTATAGCACAAATAGAGTCTTCTATTATATAACTTTATTTTTTGTCAAGCATTCCCTATACCCAAAGTTAATAAAAACAGAGTTATTTTGTAATATTCATTGTGAACCATAATTATTAACCTTATATGTGAAAGCAATAAACGTTGAATGTAACAAAAAATCCTATATAATAATAAATTTCAATGAACAATTTATTCTTAACAAAACAAGTCACCAAAAGTATAATTCTAACCGTAATATTGAACTAAATGTTCAAAGTGTTCCCGTTAACATCAATGCAATGCTGGAAACCATTACATTTTCTCAGTTAGCGTTGACATTGATGTTAACGATGAACACTTTGAACACTTTGAACATTTAGTTTAATATTACGGTTAGAATTATACTTTTGGTGACTTGTTTTGTTAAGAATAAATTGTTTATTAAAATTTATTATTATTTAGGATTTTTTGTTACATTCAACGTTTATTGCTTTCACATATAAGGTTAGGTAATGATTAAGGTTCACAATAAATATTACAGAATAACTCTGTTTTTATTAACTTTGGGTATAGGGAATGCTTGAAAAAAATTGTTACATAAAAGAAGATTCTATTTGTGCTATAAAATACAGGGTGTTCCATTTGAAATAAGAGAGAAAATGAAAGGTTCGAGTTTCCGTCCACCCTGTATACAAAATGAAGAATAATTAAAATTTAATATGATACGGAGATATTGCATCATATAACGAAATTCTCTTAGGCAAAATAAAAATTTTTTCTTCAACGCACAATAATCTACAGAGCTTTGATTTACCTACGATTTTCATATAAAGATGTCCATATCTTTTGAAGTACTCTGTATAACATAGCAAAACCTTATATCAAAAGCTTCAAAATGTGAGTAATCCGCATTCGGTATAATATACAGGGGTTCTCATTTAAACAATCATATGTTTAGTTTGTAAGATTGGTACACCCTGTATATATATATATATATATATATATATATATATATATATATTATATATATATATATATATATAATATATATATATATATATATATATATATATATATATATATATATATATATATATATATATATATATATATATATATATATATATATATATATATATATATACGTAATAGGACATTAACGGAGTACTGGTAAAAACAAGGCAGAAGAATAACAGATGAGATTCCCCAGAATTAATAGAGATAGCAATAAAACGATGTAGAGTGCTACTAATATCTTGTTTATTCAAACATCAAGCTTTCGTCTACCAATTGCAGACTTCATCAGGAGGAAGAGAATTCAAGATTGCTCTAGCGAGCAAGTAGCCAGTTTTTTTAAATACAATCAGCAGCATAGTACAATTAAATTACAACAACCATATTAGACATAACTAGCATATAAAGTCGAGTCATCTTACTCTTTACATGTAACAAAAACCATGAAGACATCATGTGGACAATTTTAAGGGATTTGTGTGTGTGTGATACAGGTAACAATTTTGTTAAAAAACTTCCCTAATTATTGAGATGATTTAAGATTATGACCCACATATATATATATATATATATATATATATATATATATATATATATATATATATATATATATATATATATATATATATATAGTATAAGTAGGAAATTGTTTCCAATATATATAAATCTAATTCTTGATAAATAATTGTTTCTCTGAAATAATCTTCTTGCAGGTTTGCTGTAGCACCTACTATGGCTGACATATATAAATAATATACAGCAAGAGATCCAAAATGTATACTTTTAGAACCCTTTTTACAGTTATTGATTTTGTATTACATGAAATACATCGTGTAAAAAAACTCGTTCGTTCGGTTTGGAAAAATATAATATCACGGAACAATATGAAATATACATTCTATTCGTTCCTCGCGCATATATAACCGTAAGAATGTTCGCTCTAAGTATCTATTCGAAATAAACGAGGGTAAATCCGCTATTGGCATTCCTATCACATACATACAACATGGAAAATTCCCTGGAAGGTTATACGTTACATATCATAGCAAATCGAATCTCCACCCTTTGAACAATACCATGAACGCGAAGGCAAACAAAGGGTTGCCGCAAAGGAAAACCAACCCCGTCAGACTTGTATTATAATAGAATTTTCTTGTTATTTTCAGAGGGAGCAGAGAAATAAACGCCTCTTAACTAGGAAATTCAAGTCTGCAACGGCAGCCCGCTAACAAAAACCAGGACATAATTCTAGTCGTGTTAGAGAAAAACGTTTCGCCATTCTGCTGACAAAAGAACAAGGAATTTTGCCGTCCATTCATCCTCCAGTCCACCTGTTGATTATTATTAACTCCATTTCGACTCCTTCGCAGTTTATTCTAGCTTTTTCGCGTCTTTTTTTATATGTGTTTTAGAAATAAAGTATTTTGTCGACGTTGTATTTTTCAATTGTTGAGGGACATTGTTTTTACAAATATAATGCTATTATGCTTTGTTTGGTTTCTCTTTCAATTAATTCAGTAATATTTTATCCTTATTTAGATACATTTGTTGCAGTAACCTCAAAAAATTTTTTCGCTTTAAAGTAATAGAAAAATTTCATGATGAAAAGTTGTATAAGGTTTTTTATAACTGCTAGTGATATTTTTTTGTTTGTTGTTGGTTATTTTTCCAATTTCAATTATTTTTGCTTTATTACATTTCTGAGATTTTTGTATTTGTGGAAATAAAATATTTTAATAAAGTGTTTCGTTTTTTATTTCTTGTAGTTTTTTCGCTAATATATTTTGTGAGAGAGCGTATAAGAAAACAAGAAAGTAATGATTTAGTTACTGTTAAATTATTATTTAGCATCTCTCAATTTTTTTTCCTTTTTAGTTACGTTTACATTATTTTTCACCACGATGGTATCTTTTAGCATAAAATTCACTCTCCACAGAGCAATATTCTCACTACGAGGTACACAATAGATTGTTTCTGAAATCATAATCAATATTCTCATAATTAAGGAATTTTTATGAATTCTTAACAATTTTTCATGGCCATCTTATTGCCTATGAAATTTATAGGGGTGACCAAGAGAATGACTCCTCAGGTAGAGTTGAGTCTATGTATATATATATATATATATATATATATATATATATATATATATATATATAAAGAACCGATAGGGACCGATTGCTTAGTAACATAATAAAATACTAGATTAGCGTATTTTGGGGACTGAAGTTGCTCCTAGAAAATAGGCATTCTTGAACTATTTCAGAAAAAATTATTTCACGACTGATACGAATTTCACCCAACATTATTTATAATTTAAACTACAATCAAGCTCAGAACACTCAAATGAATATAAAATCAGAACCCAAGGTGAAATTTCATCAATAAAGTAAAAATTAGAATTGATGACTTGATTTTTTAACAAAGTTAACTTCAAATTTAGTTATTAACTGAAACTCAATAACAGTTGACTGATTTTGAATATTTACTACTTACTCTCTTTTCAAACTATCAAATTCTTGGATTATTTCAATTATCATTATCTTTCATTAGTGATAATGTAGAGATGAAAAACTCTATCGCAGCGAGCTGCATTAGGAAAGCAGATTTTCAAAACGTAACCATTTCAAAAAATCTATTCATTTAATTATGATTTTTGTTTCAAATCCAAAAAACAAAAATTGCGCCCTTTATCGTGCAAACAATATTCATTTCCTCCTCCGGAGGGTCAACCCCCCAACCAATTTATATCGAAATGAATACCATCCAAGATAACATACTAAATTAACAAAACTAAATTTGAATTTACTACGTTTATTATCACAAAATATTTTGAAAAATATAACACTGCGATTGCAATTTCGGTCACTAGACCATCATCGGGCAGATTGAGTTAAGAACTGAGTACAGAATAATTATAGATTTGCGCTTACGGGTGGGAAAGGATTATTGCAGGTACCTAAATAGACAAGAGGAACATATTTCAAGAAGGGCTAATCGAGTGAATTTCACAAATTGGTACAATACAATGTTCTTAGAAAAGTCATTATTGTTTAAATACACTAAATATAGGAGAATATATCAAGTCAATCTGGTCGTTCAGCAAGATATCTTTTGCATTATTATTGAGTTTAAAAATTTCTAATGATTCTAAGTAAGTAAGTTTGGTTCCTTTCGGTAATTTGTGCATGATTTGAAAATTATCTATTTGTGGAAATGTGTGGTGGTTTTCACGGCAATGATTTGAAAACGTTGAATCCGTTTTATTTTTCAAAAAAGATTGTTGGTGTTCTTTAAATCTTGTCTTGAACGATCGACCTGTCTGACCTATATATACTCCTTTACATACAGGACAAATCAACTTATAAACTCCTGAACTTTCAAATTTTGAAGTGATATCTTTGGCATTGAATAAAAATCCTGAGAGTTTTGTCTTAGGTTTGAAAGCAATTTTAATATTACATTTAGGTATGACATTAGCAACTTTTTCTGTTAGAGGACCAAAATATGTTAAAGATGTGAATTTTTCCGATTTTTCTACTTTTAATTGGGGATATATGCTGTTGTACGCTAGTTGATTACGTTTCTTGTTTATCATTTTATCTATCAAACTTGTATGAAAACCATTATTTGACGCAATTAGTTTTATAGTCGAAATTTCTTTTGCTAAATTTGTTACGGATAATGGAATTGAAAACGCTCTGTGGATCATTGAATTAAAAGCTGAATGTTTATGGGAAAGGGGATGATTTGAATCCGACGGAATACATATATCCGTGAAAGTTGGTTTTCTATATATATATCGAAACTCAAAGTATTATTATTATGAAAGATAGTTAAATCCAAGAAGTTTATTTGTCGATCCAATTCTTTTTCAATTTTGAACTTTATATTTGGGTGAATGCTATTAATATAATTCAAAAACTGATCTAATTGTCTCGCGGTGCCCTTAAAACAAGCAATTACATCATCAACGTATCTATGCCAAAAACTTATATGCGATGCTTTTGTAGAATTGAATATTATGTTCTCTATATGTGACATGAAAATGTCTGCAATAAGCGGACTTAAGGGGAAACCCATAGGCTGGCTATAGGTTCCGGTTTTAAGGGCACCGCGAGACAATTAGATCAGTTTTTGAATTATATTAATAGCATTCACCCAAATATAAAGTTCAAAATTGAAAAAGAATTGGATCGACAAATAAACTTCTTGGATTTAACTATCTTTCATAATAATAATACTTTGAGTTTCGATATATATATAGAAAACCAACTTTCACGGATATATGTATTCCGTCGGATTCAAATCATCCCCTTTCCCATAAACATTCAGCTTTTAATTCAATGATCCACAGAGCGTTTTCAATTCCATTATCCGTAACAAATTTAGCGAAAGAAATTTCGACTATAAAACTAATTGCGTCAAATAATGGTTTTCATACAAGTTTGATAGATAAAATGATAAACAAGAAACGTAATCAACTAGCGTACAACAGCATATATCCCCAATTAAAAGTAGAAAAATCGGAAAAATTAACATCTTTAACATATTTTGGTCCTCTAACAGAAAAAGTTGCTAATGTCATACCTAAATGTAATATTAAAATTGCTTTCAAACCTAAGACAAAACTCTCAGGATTTTTATTCAATGCCAAAGATATCACTTCAAAATTTGAAAGTTCAGGAGTTTATAAGTTGATTTGTCCTGTATGTAAAGGAGTATATATAGGTCAGACAGGTCGATCGTTCAAGACAAGATTTAAAGAACACCAACAATCTTTTTTGAAAAATAAAACGGATTCAACGTTTTCAAATCATTGCCGTGAAAACCACCACCCATTTCCACAAATAGATAATTTTCAAATCATGCACAAATTACCGAAAGGAACCAAACTTACTTACTTAGAATCATTAGAAATTTTTAAACTCAATAATAATGCAAAAGATATCTTGCTGAACGACCAGATTGACTTGATATATTCTCCTATATTTAGTGTATTTAAACAATAATGGCTTTTCTAAGAACATTGTATTGTACCAATTTGTGAAATTCACTCGATTAGCCCTTCTTGAAATATGTTCCTCTTGTCTATTTAGGTACCTGCAATAATCCTTTCCCACCCGTAAGCGCAAATCTATAATTATTCTGTACTCAGTTCTTAACTCAATCTGCCCGATGATGGTCTAGTGACCGAAATTGTAATCGCAGTGTTATATTTTTCAAAATATTTTGTGATAATAAACGTAGTAAATTCAAATTTGGTTCTGTTAATCATGTTAAATTATCACGTAGTAACGACGGATTCCATCAACTAACATACTAAACATACAAAGTTTCAACCCTATGGTTCCAAAATTGCGCCTTCTATCTTGTAAACAAGATTTATTTCCTCTCCTAGGGGGTCAACCTCCCAAGCAATTCGTACCAAAACCAATTCCATCCAATATATCATACAAAACTACCTACTCACAAACTTTCAATCCTATTGCTCCAAAATTACGCCCTTTATCATGTAAACATGACTTATTTCTTATCCCAGGGGTTCAATTTGAACCAAAACGAATTCCATCCAAGATATCTTCCGAAAATACCTTCCGAAATTAGAAACTTTCAAACCTATTATTCCAAAATTGCGACCTTTATCGTGTGAACAAGATTTATTTCCTCCACGGGGGGTCAACTCCTTTCAACCAATTCAAACCAATTCCATTCAAGATATCATAGGAAACTACCTAGATACAAACTTTCAAGCCTATTGCTACAAAATTGCGCCTTCTGTGGAGAAAACAAGATTTATTTTCCCCCAGGGGGGTCAACCCCCCAACTAATTAGAACCAAAACCAATCCCATCCAAGATATCATACGAAATTACCTATTTAAAAACTTTCAACCCTATTGCTTTAAAATTGCGCTCTTCGTCGTGTAAACAATGCTAAAAAACATTTTATATATATATATATATATATATATATATATATATATATATATATATATATATATATATATATATATATATATATATATATATACAGTGTGTCGCATTTAAGATGAAGACACCCCCATATTTCAGTTATTCAAAGGAATATAGATTTGCAATTTCTCAGAGTCATAAACGGTGATGGAACATATTTTTTAAGATACTCAACTGAATTCTGAATTTTAAACTCGGCCTACTACGAATTGACAAATAGGGACGATTCTCAATATTTTGTTTCGCGTTAGAGATATCGAAAAATGTTATGAGAAAAAGTTGTTCAGAAATTTTTTTTAGGCCCATATACCAATTTTCATGACAAAATTCGCATTTTCAATATTTTGGTATCCCAAAATTATTACTTTTCTTTTTTTTATTTTATACTTAGTGTGCCACGGAAAATAATAAAAGTGACAGAAGTCAAATACTAGTTAGTTTGAAGTATTGCGTTAAGTTAAATTTAGTGAACTAGTGATCAGAGAATCAAAATGCCATTAACTTTAAGTGAAAAAATCGAAATAATTCGGTTGTTTGGTGATCATTCTCGTAGCAGCAGACAAGTTGCTGCAGAGTTTAACTTGAGACACCCTGAATATGCTTTTGTTACTCATGGAAAAGCAGCCGCTGTAAATGCTCTTTTCAATGAAGCTGGCAGTGTTGTTAAAATGTATCAGAATGGTCAACCTCGTCGAATACACCTGCATCTTGAGGATAACGATATATTGGCGGCAAATCGGACAAATCCATGCATGAGCCTCCGAAGTTTATCATCTCAACTTAATATTGGCAAGGATAAAATTAGAAGATGCTTCATACGTCACAAAATTAAGCCGTATAAACCTAAGTTCATGCATTCATTGAAAGAAGGCAATAATAATAAAAGATTAGACTATTGTTATTGGGATCAAGGTAATTTTTTAAACGACAGACATTTTTTGAAGAAGATTATGTTCAGTGATGACGCTACATTCACCACTTATGGGGTTGTATTAAATTATCAAGTAGTAAAGTTCTTAGTTTCCCTAGCGTTCTTGTTATAAAATTGAGAAATAAACTTAATAATTTTGAATTATAACCAAAATATTGACAAAATTGAAAATGCGAATTTAGTCATGTAAATTGGCATACGGGCCTAAAAAATTTTTCTGAACAATTTTTTTTCTATATCTCTAACGCGAAACAAAATATTGAGAATCGGCCCTATTTGTCAGTTCGTAGTAGGCCGTGTTTGAAATTCAGAATTCAGTTAAGTATATTAAAAGATATGACCCATCACCGTTTATGACTGTACGAAAATTCAAATCTGTGTTTTTTTGAATAATCATAATATGCGGGTGTCTTCATCTTAAATGCGACACACTGTATATATATATATATATATGTATATATATATATAGAGAGATATTTATTTATAGATATATATATTTATATATATATATATATATATATATATATATATATATATATATATATATATATATATATATATATATATATATATATATATATAGAAAGAGAGAGAGATTTTGTTAATCGCACCCATTTTAATAAGCAGGTTTTCAAAGTGAAAACCTGCTAAAAGTTTGCATTATAAACATTAAATGACATGACAACCAAGCATGTTTATCCATGGTTGGAATACTTTTTGGATTTATCATAAAAGTACAGGTAAGATGTACATGAACAACTACAAGACAATACCTCATTATCAACGTATATTGTGTTTCAGTCTATTATTATGCCATTAGCTTCATTTAAGCCTGACAGAGGCTCATTATCTCAACCAATCAGTGGAAAAATCTGAACTTGGGCCTAATAATAAGACAGGAATACAATTAGTCATCAGTATTCATTACATAGGCATACGATGATTCAGCAGGTTTGTTGTACAAGAAGAACATCATGTAGGCATTTGAAGAAACCATTAATCAGTATAGTGGAAGACACATGCAAGAAGACGTGTGTGAAATACATAATCATTCCTTCTAGGTTATAACGTTCTTAGTTGAAAAACGGAAGATTTGAAATTTAGAACTTCTATCTTACTATGTTTGTAAATTCCCGGAGATCTAAGGTCTTTGAAATCTAAGTGAACCTGAAAAATATCATAATTTTAATAAGTAAATGAAGAAGATTTTGAAAAAAAAAATATGCACATATAAGATCAGTGAATGAATGAGAAATTAAACAACAAAAGCTGAAAAGTCAAGAATAAAAATAAAATAATAAAATCAAAATAAAATAATGAAATAAAATTAAAATAATAAAACTGATTATATAACTCATGTATGAATAAGCTAATAGAATCCGTGAATTTTGCATAACTACTGCGTATTGATATAATCGTTTTGGTGTTTCGTCTCGTGTCAAAATGTGAATGTTTTCATATTGACAATGTTTTGACGTTTCTCGAAAAAAATTTATATTTTATATTCGTTATATAATCGTAACGAATACCACTCGAGCAATCGAAAATAATCATTATTCTGACCTCGTCATTCGACGTATTTTCTTAAAACACCAATAAATGTTTCGCAAAATACGTCTCGTGACTCGGAAGTATAATCGATTATTTCCGATGCTCTTGTGATATTATAACTGAATATACACCACGTCAGTTGGGTATCTCTAACCGTTTTCCAGTGAATCTTATTTCTTCCTAGTTTATTAAAGTAAATTAAGTCTTCAATATACTGGATAATTTAATATATAGTGAGGAAAACTATTTTCGCTACTGAAATAAAACCACTCAAAAAATTTACATGTAGTCAGATTTCTCTGATAGATACTGTCTGAATCAGCTTCTGAGTGGAATCAACCATTGTGTCAATGATTTATCTCAATTTCTGTCTTCACGATATAAATTTTCATTCGAATACCTTAAACCATATTTTTCTTAATTCTCAAGGACATGATACCGTGCAGGTTCTGATGTCTTAGCTATACTCAACTCATTCTTTTATTACATATTTCTGATTTTTAGGGTTCAGTACTAAAAGGGTCAAAACGGAACCCTATAACTATGACTTCGCTGTCTGTCCGTCTGTCTGTCACGGTTCTCAAAAACCGCAATAGCTATGCAGTTGAAATTTTCGAAAATTGTGTATTCATGTTACCGCTATGACAGCAAATATTAAAAACAAAATAAAATAATTATTTAAGGGGGGCTCCCATGCAACAAACGTTATTTTTTTCCCTTCTTGCTCAATATCAATAATGGCAACAGGTAGGGGGGCGTTCAAGTATTACGTAACGCAATTCGGGGGATGGGGGGGTCTTGTAAAACGTTACGATGCGTTACAGGGGCGGGAGGGGGGTTCGAACAACGCGTTACGTAACATTGATTTTTATTGAAATAAAAAACTAGGGAATGTGTGCCCTTTTCGTTTATGTCTCACGGGGAATCCCTCGATTGTATACGTCAGTTTTATTTTGTACTCCCAAGTTGGCAACTCTATCCTTTTATGTTTTATGGGAATACCTCGACTGTATTCTTCGTCATTTATATTTTGTTTCTGTTGTCAGTTTTGATTAGGTGTTTTAAAAGCGTTATACACAGAAGCACATAGGTGTAGTCAGTGTTGTAGAAGTAACTTCATACTGTAATGTCCCCAAAAGAGATTTGCATCATCAGCTGTTTTTGCACTATAAAGGCTCTCATGCTGACTTGCTGCCGCAACTGTGCCAAAAAATGCTAACGAAATTTAGAAAACGGCTGAAGAATAAATAAAAATGGTACAGCGCTCACGTCCGTGACTGGCAATATTTTTTGGAAGTGATTAAATGCGCGTGTGAATCCTGCTGTTTCGTCGTGAGGAGTACATTGAAATCATCCTTTTCGGGTCCTTTCCGGATAATATCTACTATCCTGCCGCCACCGTAGCCATGTCAAATCCTTCAGACCCCAAGCAAGCTCACGGTACCTAGTCAGCTAAACAAAGGATTATGCAAGCATTCACTACTTCTTGTGAGGTTTCAAACCTATTGCAAAATTGAGCCATCTATCGGGTAAACAAGAATCATTTCCTTCCTTTGAGGGAGTTCAACTTCCCAGTCAAACCACCAAATCAGTATAATCCAAAATATCATTCGAAACTACCTACTCATGAGGTTTCAACCCTATTGCTCCAAAATAGCGCCATTCACCGTGCAAACAAGATTTCTTTCCTTTCTCGGAGGTCAACCCAACAACCAATTCCTACCAAAAGAAATCCTATTCAGAATATCACACGAAACTACCTACTTACAAACATTGCGCCCTTTAACGTGTATAAAAGATTTATTTCCTCCCATTTCATTTCATTTTCATTTCAAAAGTAATCCCGCCCAAGATATCTTACGAAACTATCTACTCACAAACTTTCCACCGTATTGCTCCAAAATTGCGTCCTTTATCGTGTAAACAAGGTTCATTTAACCTGTATATTATATTATTTTTAGAATCTCCAACAATTTCCTAACAACTTTCCATAATATTTCCCTATACCTATCTGTTACCGTTTTCGAAATGAAAATTATTTTCGTTTTTTTTCGTCGGAAATCAAGACCTCTAAAAACTCTGATATCTTTGAGCTAAGAAATACAATGATATCGAAATTTCGGATTAAGTTTGTTAATACCTAGGGGCTTTCTACATTTCAGCCCAATTTTCGTTATTTAAATACAGGGTGGTCAAAAAATACAGTTATTTCGTTAGCTTGGAAAAGTGACTATAAGTTGGTTATTTCAAATAGAATACCCTGTATATTATTACAAATTCGGAAAGCTGCTAGAATTTCCTTTTTATCTATGTATATCATACCTTTACCTAACTAGTCAAGTTTCGGACTTATGAGCACTTATTTGTGAAAATGTTCCTTGAACATGGTATCCCCTTGGTATTTGCTAAGCATGTCATGATTACCTACTATTTGACAGTAACGTTGTGACAATCTACTTATAATATCGAAACTTTCATCACTTCAGAAGTTGGAAATACCTTCAGAAACGATGGAAAAATATATTCAAATGAAGTTCTTATGAATTTGTTTATTATTTTTGGACAGTGTGATAAAATTATCAGCAGGACATGTAGAAAGTTCAATGAAATGTATCCGAATCTACCGCCCATGAACCTCAAGAAATTTATACGAATGATATCCGGCTTCTTTTGTGAAATTTTCACTGCACCAAAAATGACAATTTTTTCTATTGAAAATTCCTTCACTTGAAAATTTTGATTCATCAGTCCAAATCATTTTATTTTAAAACAAAATGGATCTTTTTGAATGCGTACCAACATCATTTCACAAAATTCCACTCTCTGTTGAGGGTATTGAGGCTTCATTGCTTTAATTTTGGTGAATTTGTAATCATGCATGTTATGTCTTTGCAAGATTCTTTGAACAGATGAATATTTTAAGCCAAAATCTTCTTCAGCACTTCTTATCGATGAGTCCGAAAATGCGTGAAAATATGATAGGACATTAATTTGGTTATCTTCGGAAGCTACGGGCCGATGTACATTTCTTAGTGCTTTTAAAGTTGATCCAAACATTTTGAAATTGTTCTGAATTCGTATAAATTTCTTGAGGTTCATTGGTGGTAGATTCGGATACATTTCATTGAACTTTCTACATGTCCTGTTCATAATTTTATCACACTGTCCAAAAATAATAAACAAGTTCATAAGAACTTCATTTGAATATATTTTTCCACCGTTTCTGAAGGTATTTCCAACTTGTTTTAGTTGAGTATATTTTATGGTGATAATGAGTAATAATTTTCCCAACCCATATACTTCCTATTCCTGTCATAGTTCCTCTCCATATTAAAATTTTGATAAATTTAAAATGAATAAAATTTTTTCGGAAATATTTCCTAAAAGCATAGTTCATTTCTAAAGCAGATTGCTTTCGAAATATCGATTTTTATTCAAGCAATGGATTCCTTCATATTCTCTTGGATAAATTCTGATATTAAATATATTATGATGGGAAATGTGTGTTTCCATTTTATAAGAGATTTTCAAAGAAGCTTCAGTTCTTCTCCATTGCCATAGAAAAGTTATTTCCCGGGTATGCCACTTAATTTAATAATTTGTATGGATCAGTATTCTGACTTGATTTTTCCTCAATAGAACCGTGTCAACTTAATCTAATATTGAATTTCCACTATCTCCATTCAATATTGTCTTTGTGTAAAGTGGTTGCGGATAGAGAATATTAAACAACTTCGCAGAAAACCTTGAGAACCAATCCGCTCTCAGATATATACACGGGGATGGTGAAGGGTTAATTAATTCAATAGTCTACTAATCAGTTCACTGGATTCCTTTAAGCACCAAATATAATACACACAGTTGATCATCTTCCAATCATAAGCCGAGTTTGTGCCCGAATTCAAAATCAATATTCATCTCTTCAATCGCTCTGAATCAACACAGTGATATTACCCGTCACTCCACTAGTAACTGACTGCGACAGGGTTGCCAATAGAACGGGCTTAAATCATATAATTTGCAAGAAGTCTATAATGAGAGGAATCAATCCGATTCAAAATGTTAATTTCCTTATACCTTTGCTTAAACTAAGCATATGCACACACACACGCACACATACACAAACATACATACATATATATATATATATATATATATATATATATATATATATATATATATATATATATATATATATATGTATATATATATATATATATATATAGATATATATATATATATATTTAATGAAAAGTTTTTTAACGGTTCTCTCTCACATTTTCTTTTATAATTTATTATTTTACACCATCTCATGTTCTTATTTTATTTTGTGACACGTTTGGTTGTAACCATATCGTTTTGATGTTCGGCGAAAAGTTTGTAATGTTTCCACCTGTTGAATTCAACTTCATTTTCGTAAGTAATATCTGTTTAGAGGCATTTTATAATGTTGTTTATATCTTTATGATGATTATTGTAGAGTTCCTGATGAAGAGCCAATAAAGACTCGAAAGCTTGAACAGAAACAAGAGTTTTCTTTTTAGTCAGCCCTAATACCTGATTAAGCATTTTCTCTCCTTAACTTAGACAGTCGTCTAACATTAACAATTATATATATATATATATATATATATATATATATATATATATATATATATATATATATATATATATATATATATATATGTATATATAAGGAAAATTTGTATATGTATATATATATACATAATTATGTATATATATATATATATATACATAATTGTTGTTGCCTGTGAACTATTTCTAATCTTTTATTATAAAATCGAGTTTTTTGAGATTCAACAAGCCTGTTATTGCTAATAATTATCAAAAGATTATATATATATATATATATATATATATATATATATATATATATATATATATATATATATATATATATATATATATATATATATATTTATATATATATATATATATATATATATATATTTATATACAGGGCTATTCAAATTTGAGTCTATGCATGGGGATTTCGGTAACCGTAAGAGATAGAGAGTCGGTTAAATAGGGGCAAAGTAGCGTATTTCAGAGGATATCTTCTTTAGTTGTGGAGTTGTACAGGAAAAATCAAAATTCGATATTCTTCTTTTGCCTATATCTTTTCATTTTTCGAAGATTTTTTTTTTAATTTTGCCACTTTTCCATAGCAACATTTTATAGCCTTTCCAAATATCTGAATAAAATGTATATACAGGGTATCGTACACATTGGGCCATCCTCAACTTTTCATTTTCAAATACGGACCTGTATTTTTTATTGCATTTTTTCAAATGCCATGTTATGTTTGTTGGCGTTTTATTTTTATCTAAATCATGAAGTGGTTTTAAAATATTGAACTAATACGAGACATTCTAGTCTAGGCCTTTGAATATCAGCTGAAATTTGAAAACATATACTACGACAATATGAAACATGACTCTTGACATTCAAAAAAATGCAATAAAAAATACAGGTCCGTATTTGAAAACGCCCAACTTGTACGATACCTTTTATATAATTTTTATTCAGTTACTTGGATAGCCTACAAAAAGTTGCAATGGCAAAGTGAAAACTTGTTAAAACAAATTCCTAAAATAAGATATAGGCAAAAGAAGAATTTCGAAATTTTCGATTTTTTCTGTATAAATCCTAGAACTGAAAAAGGTAGATCAATTTTTTTATAACTGACATTTTTTTAAATACGTAATTTTGAGTTTTCATTTTAAATACTATATAGAATACCGATTGTATAATGTGTTATACTTAGAATTTTTCAAAAATTTTTCATTTTCATCTCCTCTCATTTTCACCCTCTCTCTCCCTTCATTATTTTGTATTTATTAATATAATTATAATGTAATATATACTGTCGGAATCTGTATACCTAAAAACCTCTTAAAAGGCCTATTACTCAATTTTTAAAATAATTTTTTATTTCTTCCACCTTTTTTTTACTCCTACCACTACTTTGTCTCAAAATGTCATATCGATTGAAAAATACAAATCTGTATACCAAAAGAACCTAAATCGACACTCGATTTTCAACTTAAAATTATCTTTTTTGCTAATTAACACTTCATTTCACCCCTTCCTCTTGATTCATATTGACATGAAAACAATTGAACTTTTTTCTCAGGATACCTACTTGTGTACCAAATTTGAAGTCAATAGCTCAATTCCTTCGGAAGTTATCGAGGAAACTAACACACCAACAGAATTTTTTTTGTTCAAATTAGGTTTTCAAGTTTTGGAACATTTTAGGATGATTCAGCTTAAAAAGAAGTAGTAAGGTAAAATCAGACCCAAAAATGATAGTCGAAAACGCATGAAAAGGATATAAAATCAATTCACTTGACCTTTGACTTACCTATACATTGCAGCAGTATTATTATCGGGGAAAACGCGACAAAAAATTTTAGCAACGACGTTATTTGAAACGAAATATTCAGGATAACGATTTGTATCTTCATTCAATTAGAAAAGTTAAAATTTTTAAATTATCGAATTCTTTTAAATAACTCTATATTGAAACAGTATTCTTTATATTCAGCGAAAAATCTTACGTATGGCAACGCTGCCAGGAAGTCACAGAGAATGCATGAGATATTTGACAAAGTAATTAAATCGTTTATTCTGTGAGCATGTTTTGTTTCGCCCTTAATCTTCCGTATTGTATTCTGCATTCAGATTCCATCTGAATTCCATTTCATTTTGAATGGAACTCTGGATGTAATTGTTCCGACCGCTCTGCTACTTCACCCAGAGTAGAATGTTTCTAACGAACACAGAGGTATTAACGCATTTTCCACCGAATTCCCAGTGGAATATTCATTGTATAGTCCTTGATTCACGATTTTTAGAAAATCCCCTAAATACGCTGAGTACGAAAAAACAATTCCACTACGATAATTTATTCAACTGATTATTTGAATAGTTAAATTCGATCTTTGATTAGAATTCAGATATTTGTCTCTCTATTTCAATGATTTATTAAAAGTTTTATATCAAAACAGACTTTTTGCTTCAATAAACAATTATAATTGAATAATAAATGTAGGTATCTTTTATTTGGAATTGTATGTTGTTCTTAGCACTTCATCTTTCTGCAAGTTTTAAATGACTATTTTATGTATACAAGGCACTCATATACATAAAAAAGAAGTAAAATCACAATGATATGGGGGGAGGGTCTTAGAACCCTCACATCAGAGTTCAGCCTTTGCAGCTTACCAAACGGGGGATGCGAGAAAACTGAAATGTTCGTCCCTTTATCTAGTATCAGAATTTAAGGAAGCCCCGTTCTTTTATGTATTTACTTAATTAGGTGCAAATAAAATAAAAATCTATGAATTATCCCATTTTTCTACTTTAAAATCTTGTAATTTCATTAAATTATCAACAATGAATGAACATACTTTTATATTTTTCACAATCAACATACTTTTCATTTATAATCTTGTAATTTTAATTCATTCTCAATTAATCTATTCTCATATTTTACAATCCACATAGTTTTATATTTTACAGCTTTGTAATTTAAGTCAGTACCGTTGATTGGTACTTTCATATTTTACAAAACATACTTTTAGATTTTACAAAAGACTACGTCAGTACCCAGTTAACAATTTTATGTTCTATTAAAGTTGAGAGAACGTTTTCTCAGCAAATTTTAAAGAGCAATGTTTGTTCTAAGAACATTCTCAAAACGTTCTTACAGCAGTTATACAAAAGAAATGGGCCCCGTGCTAAAGAACTTTTCAGTTCTTTAAGTTGTTCTGTAAGGTATGTAGAAAACATTTATAGAATTGTTGTGTAAACGTTCTTACAAGTCGTAAAGAATTTCTATGCGATAGTTACAGAGCAATGTCATACGAATTCTATAATAGTTCTAAAATGGTGTCTTAAAATTCTATTATAGAGCGTATAAAGAACTTCTATATTTTTGTTCGTTAACCGTACATATTGTATTCCATTATACAATTATTTTGTTGCGTGACGTTATAGTTACAAAACTTTAATAGGTTTTTTTACATCTTTTGAAGACAAAATGCTTCTGTATCACTTTAAATCATGGATACGCGTTAAAAATGATATGGACGCCATAATATATAAAGTACCTTCACCATTTATTTGAATTTTCTAGTAAGTTTGAAATCAAAAGACGAATAAATTTCAATGCGGAAGAAAAATTAATGTGAAATATGTGGTATATATATGGTAATTTTTCAATGCGCCCTCATTTTATCTCATTTTTCGACAATGTTAAAAACTAATTAAGTATTAAAAAAAAATTATTGATAAATTTTTCCGCCAAATGTATAAAAAACAGTTATAACGTAAATATACATCATATTACTGATAATATTTGGCCCATGTATGTTTCATATTAGTTTTTATCTGAATTTTTCTTATTTCTTTACAAAATGGCGACGAAATGGAAATCTTATCTCGTACTTCCAATATGGATGCCAACTAATATGAATCTTTTGTGTCGATTGCAATGATTACAGAGCTAATATACTTCATAAGCAACTACTATAACTCAAATGTGCCTACTAAAATTAACAGTGTTGTCTTGTTTTACAAGATTTCCCTAAGCACTAAAATTAGTACAGGCAGGCTGCATTTTGAAAGAAAAAATATATAAATACATAAACGATTTTTTCACAGAAGATTTCTCTGGTGATATTACCGTTATTAAAGCGGAAATTTGCATACAATATTTCCCAGTGACTTTTTTTACGAGTCAAAAATATTTCCAATATGGCTCACATTGTTTTTACTCGACTGTGGCTAAACTAAAAGGAAGTGTTACGATTTTAGCAGTCTATGTATATGTGTATTTATGGATGTGGATATATAATATGTATGTTCTATGGTATCGCCTGATTGGTACTATTTTGGAGATTGAGGTGGCAATTGATCCGTAATTATAGCCTGGGTGACATTAACTACTTATTTCCGTAGCCAACTGTCACTTGGTATAACTTGCCACCTTGTTCGCCCTTAAAAACCCTATGGAAAATTTTGTATGCAAACTACGTATTTAATAACATTATCAACACAGAGGAATACCTAATTTGGTCTACATTTGAAAATCTTCATCATTATTGTTCTGAAGCTCTATTAGCCAGTCATTTCTTTTTACTATAACTTCGTCATCTTCTTGGTTTTCTATGTCGCTATCTATTCTATTGTTTTGTTCCTCGATTAAGGTCTTTGGTACCTCAATAACTACACTATCTGGTTTTAATGCGGTAACCTGGAAATCCTTATTTGTAGGTTTGCTGTCATTGCTGTTATTTACGGAAATTCGATCACATAATAAGCTTTCGTAAATTCTTTTCGTTTCCCTACTGAATGCTCCACTTTTTTTAATCTGTTTCCATTTACTTAAAGACATGGTTTTTATAACAAATGTCGTCTAAAACTTATACACAAACGAAATTCACTTTTAGAATGGCGTCAATTATGGTATGGTTGTTCTGTTGTGCTTTTTTATGAAACAAAAATGGCATAGATTTAAACCTTATTACTCTGTAATTATTGTATAACAACTATAACATTACTCTCTATAACAACGTTATAGAGGTTTTTTTTATTAAGTTCGTTAGCAGCTTCCATATGCATAATTTGTTATTCGTAGCAAAATTGTCTCTTTGCCACCTTTTATACAATATTTCTATAAAAAAACTATAATCAACCACTACGGAGCAATTCTATAGGAGCTTCACAGGAGTTGGTATAGTTCTATAAGATACTTTTTTACATCGGATTTGGAATCATTTAGTTCTATAAGCACCATTACTGTAAAATTGTGCTACTATAGACAGTTATCGAGCAATTATTTACACTTATCTTCTGAATGCTCTGTAATTATGTTCTAAGAACGTTCTTGCAATAAACTTAAAGAACAATTTAGCTTACGAAGACAAAATAGTACCATCTGCTTCACTTATACAACAACTTAATGTTCTAGACACAACTATGAAACCTTTACAGAACAGAAAAGTTCTTTTACTCTGAATTTATAGAAGCTTTTTGCTAGCTGGGTACCTACGAAATTGCTTATTAATATAAAGCACCAGATCGCACTTAATAATTCATATTTGGAAATATTGATGTTAAAATTGTTGGACTCACATTTATGTGTGTCATTTTCAGGCTGAAAAATCCTGGGAAGCCCTATAAGATTTCTGCTTAGCCCCCCAAGACTCCATTTTTCACGTCAAGTTAGGCAGAACATTTCTCACTTGAAGGGTAGTTCATTTGAAATCAAAAATTGAGATTCTAATTATTACAATCATTAATTAGATGTGAATCATTCATTCAATACAGATTTCCATATTTTACTTTCACATAATCTCACTATTTAATTTCTTATTGTGGAAATTTATTGAAACTGAGATACCAAGATGTAAGTATTCAGTTCCTTATGATGAAGCCACAGTATGGTGAAACGCCGGGTCATAAATTCAATTATAGTAATCGTTAAAATAGAACATGTTGGAATTTACTACGTTTATTATCACAAAAATAATTTGAGAAAAATAAAACTGTGATTACAATTTCGGTCACTAGACCACCATCGGGCAGATTGAGTTAAGAACTGAATAAATAATTATAGATTTGCGCTTACGGGTGGGAAAGATAAATTAAATGATAAAGAAGAAACGTAGTCAACTAGCGTACAACAGCATATAGTCTCAATCTGAAAAATTCACATCTTTAAAATATTTTCGTCCTCTAACAGTAAAAGTTGCTAATGTCATACCTTAATGTAATATTAAAAGTGCATTCAAACCTAAGACAAAACTCTCAGGATTTTTATTCAATGCCAAAGATATCAATTCAAAATTTGAAAGTTTAGGAGTTGTAAATTGATTTGTCCTGTATGTAAAGGAGTGTATATAGGTCAGACTGGTCGATCGTTCAAGACAAGTTTTAAAGAACACCAACAATTTTTTCGAAAAATAAAACAGATTCAACGTTTCAAAATCATTGCCGTGAAAACCACCACCCGTTTCCACAAATAGATAAATTCCAAATTATGCACAAATTACCGAAAGGAACCAAACTAACTTACTTAGAATCATTGGAAATTTTTAAACTCAATAATAATGCAAATGATATGTTGCTGAACGACCAGATTGACTTGATATATTCTCCTATATTTAGTGTATTCAAACAATAATTATTTTTCGAAGAACATTTTATTGTACCAATTTGGGAAATCCACTCGATCTTCTTGAAATATGTTCCTCTTGTCTATTTAGGTACCTGCAATAATTCTTTCCCACCGGTAAGCGCAAATCTATAATTATATGTATTCAGTTCTTAACTCAATCTGCCCGATGATGGTCTAGTGACCGAAATTGCAATCGCAGTTTTAAATTTTTCGAATTATTATTGTGATAGTAAACGTAGTAACGTAGTGACGACGTAGTAATTATCTAAAACATGTTTTTCAAATAATTTTGGATTTTAACCAAGAAACTGCCTAATCAATTAAAAAGCTAATATAATTAATTATGAATAAAGTTTAAACTTTAAAATAAAACACACTTGGCTTAAGTTTCACTATATAAAAATATATAGATACTATATTTATCAGTAAAAAGGATAGTCGACATTTACGAGTTATGAACTCGTTATCAAGACTGACTACCTTAGAGTATAAGATCTTATTTTATAAAACAGACAAAGGAAAAGGTGATACCTGAAATTCAATTTGTTCGTTTACAAGAGGTAATTTACCATTATGGGCGGAACTTATCTCGAGAAGTTCAAGGCGCTTTCCTTTGTTACCTGAATGCAACAATTGGGTTTTATTGATATCCAGGAAATGATTGAATTGTATACAATGTTCAGAGAAGCCAGTGGTATTTTTATTTTGCAAAATTGGCATTTTATGTTCTTCAACACGAATGTTTATATTCCTACCTGTTTGTCCAATATAAATAGCAGGACATTCGTCGCAAAATATTTTGTAAACACCACTGTTTTCTCCGATGTCAGATTTTTCTTTATTATTGACCAAGAATGACTTCAAGTTTCTTTTATTTGTACAAATTGTTTTAACGATATTTTTCCATAGTCTATTACAAATTTTGCTACTCAAATTCGGCATATAATTTATTGGGAACTATTTTTGTTTTTTATTAAAAGTTTGCGTGGAGTATATTGAATGCAACAGATTCTTTATTCGTTTTTTCCCAATGAACTTATCGATAAGACTTTCATTGTAACCGTTATTGGTGGTTATTGTATTAACTTCGCTTTGAAAATTTGTTTCCGATAATGGAATAGTCAACAACCTATGTACGAACGAATGAAAAGCACTGAATTTTATTTCAATGTATTGGTTACTGTCGCTGTGAATTAAAGTATCTGTGAAGGTTGGTTTTCTATAAATGTTGAAAGTAAGAGAATTCAAATTCCTAGCAATCTGAGCGTCTAAGAAATTCAAGGTACCGTTCTCGTTTTTTACTTCTTTTGTTAATTGAATCGAGTTGTAGAAAGTGTTTCTATATTAAAAGAACTTATCTATTATCAATAGTCTAGAACTGCCTAGCTATACCGGTCTAAATATAAAAAATATCATCTGCATACCGCCTCCATATTGGGACGTTAGTAATTAAATTATTATAAAAATTGAATATTTTTTCTTCTAAGTTATTCATGAAAATTTCACTCAATTTCACCAAGTGATGTGCGAGAATTCAATCTCAGTTATAATTAATTATTACCTAAAATAGTGAGTAACATGTAATCTATATAAGATAGGTGGCATACAAAGAAAATCCCTAAATTCAAAATCGTGTTGGTGTGAATTCCGGATTGACCTCGACGATGATTCACCGCTAGTCAGATGACCACACTTAACCGTAATCGGAAGATGCTACCGCAGAATTTCCTGTACCAGCCGAGTACAACTTTATCGTCCATGCAAAATTGCGAAATTCAATTGCTTTCGCGAACATTCCTATGCGAATAACTCGAAGACGGTCAGTCGAATTTATCCGAGATAACGTCGGTATCGCGGAAATAGCCGTTGGTTCCAGCTTTCAAGAAAGGAAATGAAGGGCATTTAACCGTTATATACGTATATATACATTTATCTAATATCCTAACCCGACTTTCCGCTTTGCATTTCGTGACTTCTTATCTCTCTTGTAATATTTGAGTTGTTATTCCACGATCTCAGGCATACACGGCCCAAAAAACGAAAAGACGTCATATATATATATATCTATAAATATATATATATATATATATATATTTATATATATATATATATATATATATATATATATATATATATATATATATATATATATATATATATATATATATATATATATATATATATATATATATATATATATATATATATATATATATATATATATATATATATATATATATATATTTATATTTATATTTATATTTATATTTATATTTATATTTATATTTATATTTATATTTATATATATATATATATTGGCGCCGACTCCTAAGGGACTGAGGGGGCCCGAGCCCCCTTAATAATTCAGTTGAGGGGGCTCCCCCCAATGATTTAAGAAAATTATTAGTTATATCATGCTTTGTAAAATCACAAAATTATGTTGGCATTTTTCTTTTTAATCATTAACTAATTTAGAGCAATATTTGAATCTTTATGAAATAGAGAATTAAATACCTACAGAATGTTGAATTTTCAGTTTCGAAATATTAGCACTAGTTTATTACTGTATTACTACAGTACTGTATTATTTATTTTCAAATACTCACATATTTTTTTATTCGCATTTTATAATACTCTAATACTTTTAAAGTATTAACTGTGAAATATTGTTTTTATTTCATGAACCCTGAAACTTATTCAAATTATGCTTAAATTAGCTATTTCATTTAATGATCAAAGTGCTCTTACTGTGCGACTGCAATATATAATGTTTTATTCTTTTAATGATAGTTTAGGATTTATCAAAATATAATTTGTCTTTTCAGAGGTATATATTCACTGGTCTGTAATAGTCGAAAAGTATAATTATTACTCTGAATTAAATTAGCTTTTTACGAAAATACCATGTGTGTTTCGTTTTTCGAAGCCAAAAAATGTGTCAGGCTTGTCGAGTTTCCCGGAGTGTCGAGTTATCGAAAGTCGAGTTTTCGGGGTTCTACTGTTGATCATATGACTCTAAAATGCTTTAAACAAAATCTAAAACTGGAAAATTTCCCCCGGAGTTTTCTGTGTACATCGAAACTCAAAGTATTATTATTATGAAAGATTCTTTTATATTTACGAGCAATTATTGGATATATATATATATATATATATATATATATATATATATATATATATCAGTGGCGTAGATAGCTTTTTGCGATGAAGGGGGGATATGACTTTGTGTAAAATTCCATAAGTTTTTCGTCTAAAGTTTAATTTGTTGATAAAAATAATCTTTCATGTAGTAAAAATAAGCAGAAAAAAAATTTTTGGCTAAGCTACATGGAAATGGTTGTTTTCAATGTTCATCTCCTATTGTTTAAAAAATTGTTGTAAATAAATGCGTTTTTTATAAGAGAATCAGGAGAACAAAGTTATTATCAGAGTGTTTAATTTTGCAACTAAGTAAATTGTTAGGAAAAACCTAAAAAATCGAATTTTTTAACGGGTATCTATTCTGAGGTCTTTCGAAACTAGCTCCAAGAAAGGAAGAAAATATCAGATTTATAGTTTAACAGTTAACACACTTGCAATATTCTTGTTCAAGCAGCAAAAAAACTATCGCATAACTAATGCGCGAAAAATAGCGATAAAAATTTGTTGTCGCTGGATTATTGTTCATTTACCTATCCAGTAAAAACCTGAAATTTTTCATTCCTTAATTTCCATATTTAATATAGTTAAATAATGTTTATTGTTGAAGTGTCCCAAATGGGCGTGACTTTCGCAAGCCAGATTACCTGTTTCGGCCGTATTTTTACCCCTCTGAGAAAAGTATAAATGTTTATCCTACAGTTCTTATAGGAAATTTCCTCCTCTTTTTGTATCTTTATTTAGATATCAAAATAATTATCAGTTTTTGAGATATTTGAAAAAACAAACTGGTTTCTTTATTAACTTCAAAATATTATGGAGTAATTAAATTGACAAACAAATCCAAAATTTAGTCCTATTTTTCAGAGAGCTTCATATAGGTACTCTACATTAAAAAATATTCGAAATACTAAATATTGATTGAAAATCCTCTACGAGCAGAAGTCACGCTCCTCGAATGTAAACAGGAATTTAATCGGTCACTATGGCTAAAAACCGAGTTTAAAAAAGCTCAAATGGCTGAAATGGAAAATTTTATGTACGAAGGAAGAAGTCAACCAGAACCTCATCGCACTTCTTCTCTTTCTAAATTTTATACTATCTATACGATTGAACAAAACTGCTTTAGATATAATACTACACCTTTAAACAAAAGCTTGAGCACTTTTGTTTAATAGTCATTATAGTATACAATTTAGAAAGGGAATTGCGTGGAGATTTTGGTTAACTTCTTCCTTCCGAAATGAAAATTTTCTATTAGAGCCCTTTGAACTTTTTAAACACCTTTTTGCTCATAGTGACCGATTCAACTTACTAATTCAACATTGAATAAAATATGCTCCAAACTACTAGTTACTTTATAATGTTAAAATTATGTCCATTCCTCATTGTTCGGCCTGTTCGAAGCGCGGAAATTATACAATACCCAATTGCACAGCCGTCATAAAAACATATCTAGGTGATTTTTTTATAATTGCACATACGTAATAGCAGAAGAGGTGATAGTGCTTAGTAAATTTCATGTAAAGTTACTCAAATACGTACATAGATACGAAGACTTTTATTGAGTTCTATTATAATTATCGGAGGCTCATGGGGGGGGGGGATTGATCCCCTTGATCCCCCCTATCTACGCCACTGATATATATATATATATATATATATATATATATATATATATATATATATATATATATATATATATATATATATATATATATATATATATATATTCATATTTATATACTAGGTACCCTGACAATTTTTTTTTTAACGGAATGATGGAACAAGCACACCATCCAAATCTTACTCGAAATTCGAAACGTCTGTGCCCTAGACCACATACGGTTGCTGTGACTGCAACCGTATATATATATATATATATATATATATATATATATATATATATATATATATATATATATATATATATATATTTATATATATATTTATATATTATTATATATATATATATATATATATATATATATATATATATATATATATATATTTATATATATATATACATATATATATATATATATATATATATATATATATATATATATACTGTATATAACTGTTGCACAGTTGTGAAAATCGTTAAACAAAAACAAAACTTGAATTTACTACGTTTATTTTCACAAAAATACTTCGAAAAATATAACACTGCGATTGCAATTTCGGTCACTAGACCATCATCGGTCAGATTGAGTTGGAAATTGAATACATAATTATAGATTTACGCTTACGGGTGGGAAAGAATTATTGCAGGTACCTAAATAGACAAGAGGAACACATTTCAAGAAAGGCTAATAGAAGTGAATTTCCCAAATTGGTACAATAAAATGTTTATCATTATTGTTTGAATACACTAAATATAGGAGAATATATCAAGTCAATCTGGTCCAGGCGCGGATCCAGAGTGGGGGAACTGGGGGAACGTTTCCCCCCTAAATGGCCCGGGCCCCACCTAATTGTTTCGATTGGGAGCTACGCGATTTACCATTTCCCAAAATACTAATACCATTTGGCTTTTGTAATAGCAGAAGAGGTGATAGTGCTTAGTAAATTTCATGTAAAGTTACTCAAATACGTAGATAAATACGAAGACTTTTATTGAGTTCTATTATAATTATCGGAGGCTCATGGGGGGTATTGATCCCCTTGATCCCCCCCTATCTACGCCACTGATATATATATATATATATATATATATATATATATATATATATATATATATATATATATTCATATTTATATACTAGGTACCCTGACAATTTTTTTTTCAACGGAATGATGGAACAAGCACACCATCCAAATTTTACTCGAAATTCGAAACGTCTGTGCCCTAGACAACCATCTAGACCACATACGGTTGCTGTGACTGCAACCGTATATATATATATATATATATATATATATATATATATATATATATATATATATATATATATATATATATATATATATATTATATATATATATATATATATATATATATATATATATATATATATATACATATATATATATATATATATATATATATATATATATATATATATATATATATACTGTATATAACTGTTGCACAGTTGTGAAAATCGTTAAACAAAAACAAAACTTGAATTTACTACGTTTATTATCACAAAAATACTTCGAAAAATATAACACTGCGATTGCAATTTCGGTCACTAGACCATCATCGGTCAGATTGAGTTGGGAACTGAATACATAATTATAGATTTACGCTTACGGGTGGGAAAGAATTATTGCAGTTACCTAAATAGACAAGAGGTACACATTTCAAGAAGTGCTAATAGAAGTGAATTTCCCAAATTGGTACAATGAAATTTTTATCATTATTGTTTGAATACACTAAATATAGGGTAATATATCAAGTCAATCTGGTCCAGACGCGGATCCAGTGGGCCCGGCCCCACCTAATTGCTTCGATTGGGAGCTACTCGATTTACCATTGCCCAAAATACTAATACCATTTGGCTTTTGAATATATAAAAGTTAACCCCCCCCCCAAAGTTTGGCCTGGATCCGCTCCTGATCTGGTCATTCAGCAAAATATCTTTTGCATTATGATTGAGTATTCAAATATCTAATGTTTCTAAGTAAGTAAGTTTGCTTTCACTTACTATCCCTTGAAGGATGGAGAAGAACGCCATATTGTTCGACCTCATGAAAGTAGTTCCCCTGGGACGTTGATTCAATCAATTTTTGATTCCTGAAAATAGATATAACACCAGGGTATTATTATTATTATCACACACTCGGTATCAGTTTAATGCGAAGTAATATTCATTTATTTTCAAAAATATCAATAAATTCCATAAATATAAAGAAATTTGAATTCTCAAATATTGTTTCCATTAAGAGTGCAGAACTATATAATTGCTCAATATTTCGCAACGAATTCAGATTCGAAATTATTACCAGCTTTATGCTTCTAGTTTCTACTTTCAATTTTTATACAAAAAACTCATTTCATTGAATTATTCCATTTTTACAAATAAGACAAATCAAATGGAATACTGAACGAACTTTAATCAATTTTCATGGCTCTTTGTCGGTTCCAAATTCCCGGCCAAGCTCAATTTTTGTTAGAGTAGTATATGAAAATGAATGCGAACGTCATAAATTTGGAGAGATTTTGCAGATTGCCTTCCACTTTATTACGTCCTTTTTGTTATGCCGAAATGCATCCTTTATATAAATAACCAGAATTATATTGAAATATGGTGGAGAATTTGGTGGAAACAAACTCTTGACTGTAGAGCTCTTTCATAATACGACATGAACAAAGAGAATGAAATTATTGAATGTAATAAAACGCTCAACCTAAACAGTTGAAGTGCGTGAATTTTCAAATTTTAATGCTTTTGCTTTTTATATTGAAAAAGCTCTAGATGCTTGATCTTCGTTCAATGGACAGGAAGTGGAAAGAATGAAATTGTAGAATTATTTTTATCAATAATAATTTATAGATGATACAATCGTGATGTGTCCTCTGTTAATTATTAAATATTTAGCGAAATCTCACTCAATCTCACGTGGGGGAGGGGGTGGTCTCGGCAAATGCCACGTAATTATTTTTCTCAAGAAACACTAGAAAAATGGGCTGACTGAGTAAAAAATGTTTCTCCACTAAAATACGGCAAAATCATATATAATAATACTGCCCTTATAAGGATGAACGCGGTATGTCACAAAAACATAAGAGAAAACATGTTTTTTGTGTTTTCTCTCAGCCTTCACTTATGTGTCATCAAACTTAAATTTTTATGGTGAATAACTTTTTATTGCAATGGCTGTTTATTATTTATATAGACAAAATTAAAAAAATTATTATATTTTTCTCAAAATTCCACATACCGCAAAATTTTCTATCGATATAGAGTAATAAATTAAGGATAAAGGCGATAAGTGTGGATTTTCTATTTTGCCACGTTTATCATTAGCACAGAGGATTATAATTTAGTATAGTTTACAGTATTATGTTCATTAAATAAAAAAATTTATTGAAAAATAAAGAAATTAAAATTATTTAAAAAAGATTTATTGCGTTATTAATAATACAAACATTTTTCAATAATATTCATAGGTAAATAATATTTATTGATCTTTGCATTCAGGTAGATTTTTTCAAAATATTTGCCTGCTTGCAGGAATGATAGCATTTAACAACTTAACTAGGTCATCTTTCTTACTTTTGGGAAAGCCTCGTGGTCCAGAAAGACAGGCTAGGATGAATAATAAGCCAGATTTTTTCATTGCTTTTTTACACAAGAAATCTAATGTCTTTAATTCTTCGTTTGTATCAAACGAGTTTTTGTATTTCAGGAAAAATGATCCACGGTTTGGTTTTAGCTGTTCTATATTTGCCAGAAGAGAGCGTTTGCTTTCGCATTTTACTTTTTTCTGAGATCTTAAATCTTTCCATAGATAAAAATCAGTAACATTCATAATTTTAACTTGATGTTTGTTTTTCATTCTGCATTCACTAACCGCTTTGACAAAATCATCAAAGTCATATATTTTTCCTTTTCCCCCATAAAACTATGACCGGGCTCAAAGTAGTTCGCCACAATTTCCCTGGCTGATATCTCTGCAAAATTTATCATTTTAACCAGAAACGTCAGGAGGCACCAGTTCTTGTTCTGGCTCGAACATTTAACCAACCAAACCACGAAGCAATTGACATCTCTTTAGCTTAGCATAAAAGCAAAAAAAGCGCTAATTATGTCCTCCTTATTACGTCCGGAAATCGATTCATTCCATAGGATTGCAAAAGAAGGTAATTTCTTTGTACTGCCGAGAGCAACTAAACATTCATTATAGGCAATGAGTCTTTTACTGAAGATAACTCTTTTGAAGCCATCTATCCGTGGAACCATGATCACTTTTTGGAGATCAACGGAAACGTAAACGGTATCGATATTAGAAGACATGCTTACTTGCTCCTGATAAAGCTCTCGAGATTTCTTAGCAAGGTTGATATGTAACTGCCATTTATCACAAACCATACAGTTTTATTGAAAGTTATCTTTTGTATGGCCATAGAGTTTAAATTCCTCACACCTCACACTCCTCTTGGCCAAGTTTTGCGAACGAAATATTACTTTCCTTAACACGAACCCTATAGGAATCATAAGAAACTTTAGTATCTGGGAACTTGGACTTGAAATCTTCATACATTAAGGAAACTTAAACGTCGCTAGGAAGGTACAATCTGTTTGGAGCATGTTCTCGTCTATAGTGAGAAACTGAAGGATTAAAGAAAAAATAATAACACAACTGAAAAAATAAAACAACTGCACTAGCACAGCTCTTTCGTTTCATAATTATTCAAAACAATAACAAACTCATGCATGTGTTGCCATCGAAACTCTAGGTGCTACTAAGGAAAAGCGCGGTATCTATTGCATACTAAAAAAGACCGCGGTATCTTAAGGCGAGAATTGTCTTTATACCGCGTTCATTCTTAGCATTGAAAATATACTGCGTTCATCCTTAGGAAGCATGGGTGGTTTGGTACATACGGCAAAAAAGAATATCGCTTTTACAAGGAAATATCAAAGATACGGCAATTTTAGTTATTACACGATTAAACATATGTGTGATAAACCATATCATGCCCTTAAATCAAATTTGAAAAATTTGGAACATACCGCGTTCATCCTTATGAGGGCAGAATAATTATCACGGTTTAATTATGCACTGATAAAAGAATTTATTAACTATGAATAAATTCATTTGTTTTGAAACAATTTATTCATTTATCAAATATGAACAAATATTTTCCAAAAATTATTCCCTAACTATTAATTGAAAAAATACGCTACGATATGACGATTGTTCATAAAAAAATAATGCCATATCCTTTTATAATAAACATACGAAGCACTAGCGATTTTCACAAAATCTCACGTGAGATTCGAGGAGGCGGGAGGGAGTCGAGCAAAATCTCACGACATCTCACCAAGGGGGGTGGGGGTAGCGAAAAATCGCAAAAATTCTTTCACGTAGTTATTAGATGCCACCAAAACGAGCGTGCATTTTGAAAAAATTTTTTCGCTGATACTTAAATGAGAAGATTTTTTTTTCAAAAACACAATTGGTATCAATAGTGATACATAATAAACTTCAATCATTTCACAAGAATGTACGTTGCTTGAAAGTTCTGAGAGTCCCCAAAAATTAAAAGGTCATTCCAGTCGCATCACCCGTACTCCATTGCGGCTGCTAAAGTAATTTGTTGCTCTGTTTCAATTTATGCGTTACACGAAGTGACATTTCCACTCCACATATTTTCCTAGCTCGCGTTCGAAATCCGATAAAGTTTCGCCTTAATCGTGTTACATGGTGCACGATGTCGCGCGTACGAAAGAACATAATTTCCTGTTTTACCGGCCGCTCGGAAATGTCACAGCGCCCCGTACGTCGAGCGGGAAAATTAAATCCCGATAGAAAAACTCAGAATTTGATTCCATGTCTCGATCACGTTGCCATGCTAGATAATTAGCCGTGTCGAGAGTAGATAGTTAGCATGCATCACGTAAATGGGATGGAGCAACATGCTTCCATATAGCATTTTGTTAGTAGTGGATGTGGAATATTAAAATGAGACAGGGAAATTTGACACTAGCAAAACACCTACTAAAACTGCAATTACAGGTCATCCTTCCCTTCGGAATATAATGACCTATTGTGACTTAATTTGACATTTTCGATGTCTTCTGAAGTAATTTAACCTATATCGTGTTCCTATTACAAATTTTACACTTTTTCTTCTTGAAAAGTATTTACCTACATCTTTAAGGTGATATTATGTTTTCAATGAAGCTAGTTAACTAGAGCGTTCCTCCTTTTCCCTATTGAAATGTACTGACGTCTATGGGAATCTGACATTGGCTATTAGCGTCTGAAATTAAGATCGTAGCGCCGGAACGGCTAATATCGGTACTACTCTATGGACCATTAACGGTTTGTTTACATTGTTTGGTAATGGTATTTACGTTCCTTTCATTTTGAGTTTTCGAACGTTTAGCTTCGTAATTTGTATTTTTTGGACTCCGTATTTTCCAGTGGTTAATTGTGTTTCGATTGAGGACAATATTATCTCTGTTCAACAGTAGATAACCTACCTACATCAAGTTCAAATTTACACTGAGTTTTTATCATTGAACATTAAAATCAATAATTAAATAAAGAAGAGGACGAATAAATTAATTGGTTAGAGGAACTATGTATACATCATGTATGATAGAAAACCTATTTATTTAAAAAGTAAAAAAACTTTCAAAAGTTTCAAGAAAACATCTCTGACATGTCTACTTTCAATACCAACTGAAGAGGTTTTGAGTATAATGGACAAAACTAAGTACTTACCAGCAAAACTGAAAGAAACAATATAAAATAAAAGAAGAATTAACATGAATACTCTGGTTGAATGGTTTGAACGTAATGAGTTATTATATTTTTTGAATTTTCCTGATGTATAGCAGCTTTCCCCAAAGTACGGTGGACTTCTGAGAGTCTGTTTTTTTTATAGAATCTCTGTTTTCCTGGTTATATAATTGAATATTTTAGTTTTTACCTAGTTATAGTCAAGTTTTATTTCACATTCTTGATGTTATGATAAACTGTTATTTTGGTTGTGCAAATAAACATTATTTATTATTATTATTTCAATAGTATCTCTGGTTGTTACATGAAAGAAAATACAATTATCTAGAATCTCTGGATGATGGCCCAGGTTCAGATTTCGATAAAAGTAGAAGATTTTTCGTTGGAATAGCATTGGATTTCAAAAACCCTACGTTTTCGGTTAGCTGAAAATTGCACATCATCAGTTGGTATAATTCTATATGGAAAAATCCACAAACTTACTGCAGGGAAAATAATTATTCTCAGTAAACTGTAAAGAACAACTGTCTTATGTTCAGACACTTTTTTTTCAATCTTCAAGTTAGGAATTCACTCCTTTCTTCTGTCCATCATTTTCTTGTTTACCAACTTTGATTGGAATACAACTTTGAATTGTCCCGCTTTCGGAAAGATATGCAAGCTATATTCGTGTTATTTTTTACTCAAGATGAACAATAGGATACACAACAATAGTGATTCGTCTCTTCAGAACGTTTGTAAACGATCGCAAACCAAATTAAACACCATTAAAACTAAACAACTTCCCATATAAAATACACGTAAACAGATGTAAATAAAGCAATCTATGGCCCATACGTTAGTAATATTCAACATCGGTAGGGGGCGTATCGCTTATGTACCCCTTAAGGTAATTTGACATTCATGATGATTTTAGAGACGTTTGAACTTTCAATTATTTTCCTCTTGACTTCTTCTATGGTAATTTTACATTCTTGACTTAACTTATGGATCGTTTTGACTACTAATTCTTGTTTCTTGCCATCTTCTAGGGTAATTCAACATATAATAAAAGTCTGAACGTTGGAACGACTCATTCTTTTTCATCCTTCATTATATTGAATTCTTATTATGAATCTACTATAGGGCAACAAACACTTCTTCTCTTTTATCCTGAAAAGCTCCCACTTCTTCAAGGTATACCGGTTTCAGCGTATTTTGAGCCTGCTGGTATTGAAGACGCATCCACAGAACTATATCTTCTCATTCTATTTTTTCTTCTGCTTAGCTATCAGAGTAATCTGTGCTCTCATTTGCTGTGTGGCTAGACAGCCGGAAAAAGTTTACATGTTCTGTGGATCTATCGAAATGTTTGAGCCATCTTCTGAAAATTACTGTAATTAATATATAAGTAATAGATACTTAAAAAACATGTATAAAGCTACTATGATTTGATAGTCATCTGGAATCTGAAATGAAATTTCAAATTTTTTTATGAAAAAATTTCAGCATTGTTCTCGTGCTTCTTTATTTTGGTAGCATAAGACGTACCTACTACCAGCCTAATCATAATTTGTTAATAAAATATCACAAGAAAGAGCAGTTCTGATCAAGGAAATCGGACAACACATTATTTCTTTGAAAAATAACTGATATAAAAGACTTTTCTCAATTATTTCACAGTACTTATTTGATCACCAATTATGGCGATAAATATTTAAAATTTTTTCGTTGGCACAACGCTCTATCCTCTATTTGATTGCTTCAATTCAATTCACGTAATCCAGGTGAAAACAATTTTAAAACTCCATACCTCATGTGGAAAATTTATTCAGGCAAATTAGTAACCGAAAAGAGACGCTAAAAAGATGAAAAAGACAATTAAAACGAAATCCACTGTAACAGTAACAAAAGGAAAAAGTGTTTATTGGATGAACTCCGGCTGTCAAATCTAATTGAAGGAAAATTGGGGAACGCGTGGAATAATTTACGATTTACGGATCCAATTCCACTCTGGGAATGCAATAACATAATGGAATTTAATGCCGCCATTTTGAAATAATATGCAGTTCATTTTCAGCAAGATTCCAGCGTAATTGATTTCAATATCAGTTTCGATATTTGAAGATACATAACAGAGGAAAATATTGTTATTTGGAATTAAGCTTGTGGAAATGATTTTGATTATAAATAGTAGGTATATAATTATATTTTGTTATGATGAAATTCTTAATTTTTTAATATATTACTTGATGAATGAAACTATATTTTCTTAACAACAATCAACAACTCACTTATGTTTTGTTGAATAGATTCATGATCAAGAAATTGGCTTGAGAAATAGAATAGGAATTTTTTGTTGAAACGTATTGATGTATATCCTGATGGCTAAATTTTCCTCAAAATCTAATATAACCATATGCTATTACTCAAGGCTGTAACCTTCAGCGTAATTCACAGAATAATTGCGTTATTTTATAATTATTTTCGATATAAAGGCAAGTATTTCGAGTTTAGTAATGAAGTCATGACAACTGGATCAATCAAACTTTCTAGGGAATACCTATGTTTCTTTATATTTCTTCGACTTCAAAATGATTCACATATTCAAATTTCCAATTATGACAGCTGACCTGTTCGATCTTGATGAATACCCTCTGATAATTAAGGCCCTAAAAATACCAGTTCAACCGAAGATTCTCTTTTAGATGCCAATCTAGAACCGCTGGTACACGTAATCCAGCTGACGTTCGATCCCTACATCCGTAGAACAGATCTTAAGTAGGCTTTGGTTCAAATAAATTGTCCTAGATCTCCATCTGATTGCAATTTTCTTTCTACAGGTCAGGAAAATGTCGAACCATAAACAGAAAAAAAGAGGCCTCGGTAGCCCAGCGGTGCTTGTAAACCGAGAATTGTTGGTTCGAGTCCCACCTTGCTCTTGGGTGTTGTGTATGTCCGGAATTTAGTGGTTCAAAAATTGATCTGTTGGGTAATGATTTTGATTCAAGGCCCATTAGCCGTTCAGAACCGGCGTTTAACTGTAGATGAGTAAAAAAAACAGAGAAAAAACTTGAAATGAATATTACAATGGATTTGTTGTGAATGAGTTGAATAGATACATTCTATTTATTATATTTACTATTATAGAAAATATATTGAAAATATGATTATAGGTACTTTATATATATATATATATATATATATATATATATGAAAAGAAAAATTATTGTATAAACATTTATAAGTATATATATATATATATATATATATATATATATATATATATATATATATATTTATAAATGTTTATACAATAATTTTTCTTTTCATGCATTATTACGAATAGATTATGTCCCTTCATGTTTTCAGGATATTGGTGCTTTTATGTTTATGAAAAAAACATCCAGTACATCACTTTCATTGAACAATCTGGTTTTCATTATTATAAAATTCTCCATTTCCCCTTTTTTACATGTTTAAATATTTGCACCGTTGTAAGTTCACGGTAGAAACATTTCCCATAAATCGAATATTTACTTTTCATCAATTTCACTTTACGTGAAACTTTGAACGTAGTATTCCGAAACGAATGTATAATGTATCAATTTTTTCCGACGTTCCGGTAGGATATGACCGAAGTTTTCCGAACAGGAAAAAAACGTTGAAAATGTATACGTGCAGTCGTCTGAGTGAGGTACATGAAGGCGAAAAACTTCTTTATTCTGCACGTGGTGTCGTACAAGTTGCAGAGTTCGTTGTTTTCGAAGTCGTGTCATATAAAAAAACACCACAGAGATTGCGACAGACTTATCAACTTCGAGGAAATGTATCCATTGCGGAACTTTCCGAGAATTTCTATGCATGAGTTGCGTCTACGTAGCTGTAATGTGAGTGTTTTCATTCGTGGAAATCGGGTGGGGACAGTTGGAACCTAAAAGCAACTTATCAATGACTTTTTCGAAAATCTTGCATGGGACGGAAAAACGAAAAATTTCATTGTTCTCAATTAAAAGATATAAAATCAAAACAAAATATGCTTTATTGTCTTTAAAATTAAACAGTTAATTGATATAGCGAAAAATATAAGAAGTTTACAATGTAAAAGATAGAAATAAAAACACATTGAAACACATTTTCATACAAAATATATACAAACCTATCATATCGATCAATCACTGATCAGAATAGAAGTCATCTATAGAGTAATAAGGTCTGTCAAGATAATTAGATTTTATATTAAAACAATGGTTAAAAATAACAATTTACACTTTTATTATAAGAAATAACGCATGACGCACGTTTCGGTGGAACTTCACCTTCTTCAGATGCTAATGGCAAACTAACTATGATTTTCTGTTATATCGAAAACAAGAAATGACAAATTATGTAGAAGGGGTAAATACAAAGATGGTTAAAAATAATTATTAAAAAAGGAAAAACCAATTCTGAACTGCTAGTCAGGTAGTTCGGTAATTTTGAAAAGATTAAGAAGGGGGCTTGAAGTATGATCGATTTGGCTATTCAATAGGAGACCGGAATGCTTGTATTTATTTATCTGTAATGATTCTAAAAAATTAAGTTTAATTCCTTTACTTTCAGTATTTAATATTTTGAAATCGAAATTGAATGTGTGATTTTCTTGGATTAAATGGTTTGCATAATGTGAATCCGACTTCTGATTAACAAAGCTACGTTTGTGTTCTGAAATTCTAGTTTGAAAACTTCTGAAAGTTCTACCAATGTAAAACTTATCACAATCGCCACAATTAATTTTATAAACTCCCGATTTATTATCTTTATAAACTTTGGATTTATTATTTTTTATATGATTTCCTAAATTATTACCGGTACGATAAGCAATGTTAATGTTGTGCTTAGATAAGAGAGATTTAAGGTTTTTACTTGAATTTCCGTTGAAAGTGAGGCTGTTGTATTTGATATTATTTTTAGTAAGGGGGTACACCTGGTTAATCGCATTTTAGAAAAACTTTTTATCTATCATATTGTCTATAATATTGGGATCATAATTATTATTTACGGCAATTTGTTTAATTATATTTTTCTCGATGTTAAAATTGGCATTTGAAAGTGGAATATTTACTAAACGATGTACTATACTATTGAAAGCTGCCATTTTGTGTTGGAAAGGATGTAGGGAAGTACTATGTATGACGCTATCAGTGTGCGATGGTTTGCGAAAAATTGAAAAATTATGTTTGTTATCTACTTTTGTTATTTTCAAATCCAAATAGTTAATCGAGTTATCTTTTTCCATCTCTAAAGTGAATTTTATATTAGGGTGTAAAGTATTAATGAATGTTTGAAAGCAGTCTAGTTGTCTAAGAGTACCAGTGAAACAACAAATAATATCATCCACATATCTAAACCAATAAACAAATTGTCGACTAACAGGATGATTATGAATTAACTGTTCCAAATTATCCATGAATACTTCAGCTAACAAAGGGCTCAGCGGGTTTCCCATAATTAAGCCTTCAGTACTGCTGTAAATCTTATCATTGAAACTAAAATAATTCTGTTCCAGGCATAATTCCAAAAGTGACAATATATCTGATTTTATTATATATTCAATCCAAAAAATAATTAGATTTTGTTCGTTTCCGAAAATTGGCCAAGGAAGTTATAGATTCTAATTCATTTGGATGGTGATTGTAAATTTTCTTAGCATTGTAAATGATGACCTTTTCGTCCATTCAGAAGAAGGAATAGGGAGGTGAACGTGATGTCCCGAAGCTCTAATCATCTAGTGGAATACCCGTGTTGTGACACTAAGGGTACGGCATGAAAATACTTATGAATCAAGCACACAGACTCAAGTAAATATAAAGAAGGAAGCGTCAAAATTCCATTTTTCTTGAAGTAAGGTTTGCAATGAGCCCTATTTTTCAGTACAAACATGTAACGAATAGCTCTCTTCTGCAATTTGAGAATGGTGTCAAGTTGTGGAGAATTACATGAACCCCAGAAGGGAAGGCCATAACGAAGATGAGATTCGAACAATGCAAAATAGGCAATTCTTGTAGATGCCGTATCTAATTCACTTGAGATGGATTTAATGGCGAAACAGGCCGATGATAATTTTTTAGCTCAGACATGCACATTCTGTAAAAATTTGAGATTATTGTCGATAAAGAGGCTTAAAAATCTGAAAATAAAAGATTTATACAAAGTTATGTATATAGGTAAGGTACTTCTTTTTTGTTAAAACTAAGCATTATATGAAAGTACTATCTTTGTTGTATTTGTTTCAAATATATTCTTTTCAAAAACTATAGAAATTGATAAATTTATAAAAACACACCTTCATCATTTTTATTTCTAATTTGTGCATTCAAATCTGTTACAGAATTTTCTCAGAATCTATGAAATTGGAATCTCAAATCCTCGTCATTAGAAGAGAAAAATAAATATAGTAACTACTTTCAGAGACACAAAATGTTATGTTAGAAAAATATTCGTATGAAAAATAAAATTTTTAATAATAATAAAAATTTTGCCTCATAAATAAAGAAATTCAAGTATATCAAAGAAGAAAAATTACAAATTGCCAGACCTACTCGATTCGTTCATTAATCTATGTGACATTCAGAAATTGAAAACAAAACAGTTCTATAGTACTGATGATTACAACTCAGTACACGAAACCCGCAAAATATGTTGACATACAATATTTCAGATTCAGGAGGAGATTATTAAATACTCGTCCAGAGAAAACACATGAAACCGATGAAGCTTTTTTAATCTGGTCAGATTGAAACTATGATCATCGATTAATTGAACACTATACGTTATAAAATTTCTAATCAATATCAAGGAATGTCCGTTCAGTCCAGCTGTGTTCGAACCGGCCGTGCATGTTGCCAAAATGAAATTTCGTGTAATATCTTCCATTCATTATAGGAAATTCCGATGTTTAATACATTTAATGTTGACTTCTGCGGCGTTGTGGCTAACGGAGCTCAACAGCACGTTGCGTTCACCTTATTGGAATTCAGTCGATTATCTAGTGAAATAAATTCGAGATGCCCAATCGAAACTCCAATGAAACCATTTCCTGTTCATTTCCGGAATATCCGACCAGGCGATCTCGGCGTTGGAGGAAGCAGACGAACGAAATTCTGACAGTGGTGTTCGTGAAAGTAGCCACAGCCGAGTGGTCATGTGACTTGAATGAATTTTTGTGTAGCACATAAAGTGAACAAGGAACATTCTTCAATAATTTGAAAATTATCAAACAAGTTTTTGAGCGTCTTTCAGGCAGATATACTGGCAATCGATAGATGTGTAGATATGAGGTAGCCTGTTTCAACCAAAATTCCTGTTTTCTTTCCGTAATCTGTTAATTTTCTACTATTTTTCTCAAAAGGGTAGGTACCTTTTTGTTATGTTGATAAACGTGAATGGGTAAATGAATGAATTTCGCGTGACGCTAAAGACGACCTGCTTTCTCCATGAACATAGTTTATGGCTTCTTTCAATATTAAACGTGAGAAAAATAGATTTTAGCTACTCCTGTTTGTTTAATTGAAGGGGTGCCTTCATAGTGACGCTGAGCACTCAAAAAGTGTAGCTGCTACCTGCGTTCTATATCCAGCCACATAATAAACAGCTATGCCTGCCAAATTAACGACTGTGTGGCTTGCCTAGACCGCTATATTGGCTGCAACCTACTGCATATTAGCAGCACTGTTGTTGCCCAGCTGTGCACTTTCTGCAGAAATGCAACATAGCTATCCATTCTGATAGTCAAGCGGCTATAAAAGCACCTAGCTCCCATGTAATCGATTAAAAGTTGATATAGGAGTGCCAAAGGAAACTCAATGAAATTGGTAGAAATAATAGGGTCTCTTTAATCTGGGTTCCTGGTCACTCGGTAATCAAGGGAAATGAAGAAGCCGATATACTCGCCAGAAAAGGAGCACAAACGCCATTTACCCAGAACCTTTCTGTGGTATAGGAAAATACACCTATAATAGAGAGTTTCGGGAGAAGGAGGAAATCTAAAGGGAAACACTCTGGTGGAATCTTCCAGGGATTAATCACTCCAAAAAGTTCCTATGGTAGGGGAGACCGGGTACAAAAGTAACATTTTGTACTTTCGTCTTGGTTTATCGTTTGGTGTTACTATTTCGGTGAAATTGATATAGCCATACATAAATTCCGTTTATGTTGTATACTTTAGCATCTTAAATTACCTTATTATTGTGTATTTTGCATGAATCACAGAAACTTTAAAAAAATTTGTCATTTGTTACTTTCGACCACGTTGGCGGGCCGAAAGTAACACGTTGTGGTTCGAAAGTAACAGGGCAAAGGGGTTTGTAATGAATATGATATGATATATTTAAACAAACAAATATTTATTGGAAAATTCAGTGTCAGTTTTCTCTATTCAGACTCGCAATTATGGCATACATAATTCATTGACGCATTCAGTACCTATGAGACCACATTTTGCATTCGAAACAATGTAAACTTTGCTCATTCAGTCGACTATTGCTAAAATTTTCTAAACAAACGAGGTAGAAGCAATCTTCGTCGCCTAATTTATTTTCCTTGTCTACAACTACGCCAGTATTTCTAGCTCAAATTTTTTTATATATCTATGCAATGTAACAAGGCAGACATTCAATTTTTTTTGCTATGGCTCTAATTTTTTTCACCATCATTAACATGCTCTTCAGCCGCTTTTCGATAGACTTCCATGTTAGTTGTTATTCGTGCGGTGGTTATTACGCGTTGTCGCGGCATTTTGTTGAAATAAACACACACACACACATAAAAAGTTTACTTAGAGTGAATCAATATGGGGACAAAAGCAACATGTTACTTATGTACCCATAGGGCTGCGTTACTTTTGTACCATACAGCATTTTTGTTAGAACATGAAAGATAGCCTTGAAACAGAACCTGCTAGACAAAAACGAATTTAGGCATTGTAAAATCAATCTAATCGAGTATCACTAAGCAAATATTCAGATTAATATCATCCCTTTAATACTGCATAAACATTAAATGAGTAAACGTCAAAAAATGCGGCGATTGAATGCAACTGAAGGTGGCGCCACTGGCTATCACCTGACAGCAGCTAAGTGGCGTTTTGACAATTCTTTAAACCTACAGAGCATTTGTTACTTTCGACCCGCCGTTACTTTTGTACCCGGTCTCCCCTACTTTAAACCTGCAAGATCCAAAGGATATCTGGATCTCAGTAAGAATAAATACGCCTCTTCACTGGCTTCCTTACAGGACTCTGTCAATTCAGGAAGCATCTGATGAGAATAGGTTTATCAGAAACAGAAGAGTGTAGATTCTGTGGGGAGGAGTAGGTAACTCCTATTCACCTGGCTACAGAATGCCTCGCCATTGCAAGCCAACGGAAGAAAAGCTTTGGTCAATAAACTTGTAGGAGTGAGGTTATATGTGTTTCGCGACGCGAAATCTGCATTCACAATGCAACAGTGAATAGAAAACTTCAAGTGACCCCGACTCAGAGTCTGCATACAGTTGTTTCGATATTATTAGATCTTTTCAGTGCAGCTTAGTTGACTCAGAGTGAATTAACATATTTTTTGATTATTCCCGAGCATAAATCGCGGTCGAACCACTATATGAATAACAACCATAGCGCATTTAGACAAAGATATTTGGGACCAAAAATTCACAGTTTAGGCCCAAAATGCAGAATTCCGTCAAGAAAAAAAATAATTCCTGGCATGAAGATGTCTACTCTGCAGCAGTAGCGTATGGGATTCCAGAGTACACTAACATAGTGTTCAAAAATTCTGGACATACTCACTAGAGCGCGCTCCGTAAATACTTATTATGATACCCGCAATATTCAACAATCAATTCATGAAAAATATACAAGTTGACCATAGAAAATTTCATATATCACATACAAAGAACAAGAAAAATTCTTTAATAATTCGAGAATTATCAAAAAATTTTCCAACTTGTTATATGTATTCCGTGACGAAAAATAATTTTTTAATAATTGAAGACGTTTTCTTGTTCACTTCATGTGAAATATAAAATTGACTATAGTCAACTTGTATATTTTTCATGAACTGATTGTTAAATATTTGTATTATCTCCTGAAGATTTACAGAATACTATTTTTTCCTCATCCATGCTCGTAAAGTCGGTGAAAGAAAATCTGCCAGTGGTGTCCGTGAAGAAAATTGCCAGGTCACATAAAGTATCTATCTTTGCGAAACTTTCTGAATATATACAGTGAACTAATTTTTCTTGCTTGTGGTACCAATTGTCGCACGTTACACTCCAGACAATAGGCGAAAGATGGACCTAAAACTGTGTCTGACACGTCTGACACGACAGCTCAACTAGTGATGTGCATCAGCAGTATTCGTATATGCGTATTGATATTATTTTATTAATAAAAAATGTATTGTTAAAGTGATTCTGTAGAAAATGAGGAAAGCGATTGCTAAGTCAAGTAAGTAACAGTGTTCATAAATTTAAGTAAGATGCTCTATACAAATATGAATAAGTATATGAGTATAATATCAGTGTATTATTAAAGATTACATAATTATGACTTCATTTATTCACGAATAATCTACTTACTGTTTATTCGTATAATGATAATCATTTTTAAGGTTTCGTAAGCAAAGGGTAAAAATGGAAACCTATTACTAAGACTTCGCTGTCTGTCCGTCCGTCCGTCCGTCCGTCTGTCTGTCACCAGGCTGTATCCCAAGAACCGCAATAGCTAGACAGGAGAAATTTTCACAAATTATGTATTTTTGTTGCCGCTATTAGTCCAGTAGATATGTACATTTCACCTCGAAAAAAATCCGAACTTGATGAAACTTTCACAGGTTGTTCGGGGATGCTGTGGGATGACTCTGTGAAGTTTTCTTACTCGAGGACCCTGTGCTAACTTTGGGAGGGCCGAAAAACCCCAAAATTTTCGGACTTTTTTAGATTTTTTGCTCCTATCTTCTAAACTAAGCGATTTTCGACCAAAACATTTATAATCAAAGTTGTAGAGCAGTAAATTTGCTACAATTCTGTAGCATTCAAGTTTTTTCCTAAACCTAATAAAAACCGAGATACAGCCGATCAAAGTTGGAGAGATTTTCTCAAAATTGTAAAAATCAGCCAAAACCTTCCTTTTTGGCCCCTCTAACTACCAATTACCATGGTAATTATTATGGTAATTATGGTAATAACTCATCAATATCGACAAGCAAGAACACAGGAGGGGGGTTCAGTGCTACATAGCTGACCCCCCACCTGTGTTCTTACATGTCGATATTGATGAGTGATTACCATAATTACCATCGAACTGAATTTATCTTAAACAATTAAATTATCATGAACTGTATTCTATTTATATATACATATATATACATATATATATATATATATATATATATATATATATATATATATATATATATATATATATATGTATATAAATATATATATATATATAAATATATATATATATATATGGAAATATGTATTTGTGTGTAATTTTTGTATATGTATAATATACAGATATCAATTTTAAAGCAAAGTAATTTCAGCATAACAATGACATGTTATTTTATACTTAATGTGAATTGACTTATTTTATAATTAATATGAATTGACATAAGCCAGGCGATATCACATGCAGATGGTACAATGTCTCCTTGAAGGCTAACACCAATGTCAATCATTTTGACTGTCTTCAGGCCGGCATTCGGTGGACGGCAAAACTCCTTGACCTCAATGCAGCCAGCTTGCCAATTGCATGGGATAATGATGAGACATTCAGGCGAAGAATATCTTGATCACATGTCACGGAGTTTCGAGGGGTTAAAGCAATTATTCCTCCCAATGCATGGAACGTAGCATGTCCATCCAGTGTATTGACGTTGAAGTCCTCGTTATCAAATATAAATTGGCTCAATGGGTTGACTGAGACGTCAACTATTGCTTCCTTCGCTTGCATAACATACGATCCTTCAAGCCTTAAGGCTTCGTCATAGCTGGGTGAAAATACCAAGGTAGAAAGGAGGTTTATCAGAAGCCTGCATCCAAACTTTTTGTAAAAGTATGTTGCAATTCCAATCAATATAGACGACAAAAATGATTTTGGTCGAACGGCTATGATGAATACATGTGCCAGCACAAGACAGTTCTTCTTCCATGACTCCAATGAACCCCGTTTGTTTGTCAGAATGAGCATGTGCAACAGCAGAAGTAGAGTCTCCGGGACGACATGGTGGGCACTAGCATAAAAATTGTCAATCGGAGGGTAGGAATCAGTGTTGAATATTTTGGAGCGGATATCCTGTAAAATGATTTTCCCAGTCGTTTTCGAGTTCGTTCCTCTTGCGGGTCAGACATCTTTTCATTCGAGTACCAGTTGTCAGATAGGATTTTGCTGCCAACATTCTTGAAACAGACAACTCTCCCTCTGTTGGAAAACTGAGAAATCATAATGTCATCTCCATACTTCTTCTCCATACGCTTCTTCACTGTTTTTATGTGAGGACAGGAATCTTCAGGAATCAGATCCATAAGCTGTCCAAGATAAAAGTGGCACATCTCCACGTTTTCCTCGAGATAATTGTACATAATTTCCATTACTTGGTCAGTGTCGATTGTGGTTCTTTCCCTCTTCTCAAGAGTCTTAGGTAATTTGTTGAAATTTTCGATGCACTTTCGGTGGTATTCTGCATTTACCGCAACCAAATCTGTGTTCATACCCTCCAAAATGCCAACACGATCTCTTACTGTATTCCCCCACTAATCATCACGCTGCCTTGCGTACGATAGAATCGTACCTGCCATCTCTGGTAGAGTCACTTTGACCATAGCATTGCGCCTTTCGATTGGCAATTTATTCTGCCTTTGTCTGTACTCTTCAGTAACCCACTTTTCGCAAAAGAAACACTTGTTGTTGAAATCAAATAATAATGCAGCCTTACTTGAGCGAGTCCACTCGGGCTGAGGTGTAGGAGTTTGACTTTCACGACGCAAATGTGCCAATATCCTTTTCTCGTCGATGTATTTTTTTTGGCAACCAAGGTGAATAGCAATTTCTTCCACTCTTTCCTGCAAACGTTGGTGTTCCTGCTCTTTGCGTTTAACAGCAGAAGCAAGAAGCGTAGCAACTCCTCTCTTCTTTACCACATACACATCCTCACCTTTCAAAGGTTTTTCACAAATAAAACACCGCCTGATGTTGAAGCAAATGCCATATCAGATTATTAGTTGTCGCTCTACACTCAATAACAGCTCAAAGAAAAATACACACTCGAAAATCACTGGATTTACTTACACAGTTGAGTAAGTTCTTCGTGCTGTTAACTAAAATAGAATACAGTTTATGATAATCTAATTGTTTAAGATAAATTCAGTTCGATCACTCATCAATATCGACATGTAAGAACACGGGGGGTGAAGGGGGTGGGGGTTCAGCTATGTGGCACTGACCCCCTCTTGTGTTCTTGCATGTCGATATTGATGAGTTATTACCATAATTACCATAGAACTGATGGTAATTGGTAGTTAGTTGGCTAAAAACGAAGGTTTTGCCAAATTTTTGCAATTTTGAGAAAATCTCTCCAACTTTGATCGGCTGTATCTCGGTTTTTATTAGGGTTAGGAAAGATGTTGGGAGATACAGAATTGTAGCAAATTTACTGCTCTACAACTTTGAACATAAATGTTTTGGTCGAAAACCGCTTAGTTAAGAAGATATGAGCAAAAAATCTAAAAAAGTCCGAAAATTTTGAGGTTTTTCGGCCCTCCCAAAGTTAGCACAGGGTCTTCGAGTAAGAAAACTGGACAGAATCATCCCACAGCATCCCCAAACAACCTGTAAAAGTTTCATCAAGTTCGGATTTTTTTCCAGCAGACCCTACTTTTTTTGCTCTGTCTACTGGACTATATAACAACAAAAATAAAATAAATATTTAAGGGGGGCCTCTATACAATTTAATCACAAACATCTGTGTCCTAATTTAATTACCGCAAACCAATTATTACTAAACTGAATATACTCGTTGAGTTAATTATGACTCATATGTTTTGATAATTGATGATAAAAAATATATATTCATAACTTTGTTATCAAAAATGATTGATTAAAATTTGATTACAATTCCCATGCCTGCTATTTAATACATATATAAAGAAATATTCCAACCGGGTGTCCCTGTCCCACGAGATCTCCCTCATTTTCACTCTCATATTGATTCAAAAAAATAGTTTAATATATCAATTTAAAAAATACGATTCCTATCAACATTCATCAATCGCCACCTTCAAATCTCGATAAGTAAATACTTTCTGAAAGTTTCGTATGTTAGAGAATCTTATAATTCGAGTGGAAACAATGAAAATATCAAGTCAAAATAATTGTAACAATATTACTAAATATTCAGTTCACATATTTGACTTTTTCTAATAGGTACATGATAAATACCAATGTCCCTCATGGTGCACCAGCTTTTATACCCCACACCCTATTATTCACTCTACGTGAATTTTTTATACATTAATTACAATTTATTACACCTATTCCCAAATTTATTACAGTGGCAGAACTCAAGTTATGAGGTTGTGGTGTAGAATTAGTCTAAAGCTGCACCACCCTTATACCATATTAATAATTTTTGATTCAGTACTTTTCTATGATTAAGTACAATTAATTACAATTAATAACAATAAATTAAAACCATTTCCGGCCTCATTATACAGTTCCACAATTCCAAAAAGTAGGTAGCGCATTGAAAAACTATGACAAACTCATTAGTATAAGGATATTCGTTTATAACAATAGCCCACTCGGTTTTATGGATGCAAAAAATAGTCTGCAGGATTAAGAAAATAATAACAAAGAAGCTGCAAGTGAGTGGAGTTTTGTAATAATTGATAAGAACTTTCACGAGACAAAAAAATTATAGAATTATCGAAAATAAGATAGAAACCCAGGGTTTTCAATTTATTACACTACCCCACTCACTTGCAGCTTTTTTTTCATCATTTTCTTAATCCTGATGACCTTTTTTTATATCGATAAAATCGAATGGGCTATTGCAAGGGCGCACCCAGGATTGAGTTTCGGAGGAGGCTGAATCAAAATTTACGTCCTTAAATTTAAATAGATAACGCACATTCCGTATCCGGTAAATCATAATAGATCTTATGGTTAACCGATAGTGACCATTTTATAGTAGTAGAAGAGCTCATTTTACAATTATTATCTTAGTAATCTCAATTCTTTTGTTACTACAATAAATCTCGGGGGGATGCAGCCCCATGGCTCCCTCCCTGGGTGCGCCACTAGGCTATTGTGATAAATTGAAAACTTTTTGTCTCGTGAAAATTCTTATCAATTATTACACTAACCCACTTACTTGCAGCCTCTTTTTTATTATTTTCTTAATCGTGTTGACCTTTTTTGTGTCGATAAAACCGAGTGGGCTATTCATTGTAATAAATGAATATATCCTTACATTTATGTGTTATTGTCATATATTTTCGATGCGCTACCTACTCTTTGGAATTGTGAAATTGTAATGAGGCCGAAAATGATTGTAATTGATTGTAATTAATTGTTATTAATGACAAAAGTTCTGAATCAGAAATAATTAATATGGTCAAGTATGGTGCAGCTTTAGACTAATTCTACACCACAATCTTCTACACCACAATCTCATAACTTGAGTTCTGCAACTGTAATAAATTCGGGAATAGTTGTAATAAATTGTAATTAATGTGTAAAAAATTCACGTAGAATTAAATAGGGTGTGGGGTATAAAATCTGGTGCACCGTGAGGTACATCAAATTCTTACTTATATTGTAGGCAATCAACAGCCGTTAAAGTACCACTCCGTTTCGTCGACCTATCGATCATCATCGGGCGAAGCAGTCTCCGATGTCGGTCGGCCGATGAATGAAACAAGTGACGATCGCGCAGCACACTAGACGTGATACCACGGACTCGAGCGAGCGGCCCACGTCTCTTCAGTTGATATCACATCGGCGACACGGTAATGGCGAGCGCGACTGTCGTTTGTCTGCTGGTGCTCTCCGCCTACGGGGTGGCGTGTGTACAGGGTGTCTTAAAGTTGCCGAACACCACCGGCATAGACGGCCACCTAACGGCCGAACATCAGATAGACAAGTTTTTCTCCTACTGGGTAGTTTTTAACAACGATGACGACGTCAAGATGTCAGGTCAGTAAGTGCAAATTGGTCGAGATTTGCATAATTGTATTCTATTGCTGCTACGTTGATATTTTATTGGGATAATTCGAATTGGTTGTCGTAGGATGTGAAGCTTGTTTGAACTGAAAATATTAGGATAACTGAGTTTTGTTGATCTGATAGAAAGTGCATGTATCAGATGTATATACAATGTATCTCATCTAAATTGTTGAGATATTACTTATATTATTGGGTTATTTATCTGAAGATAGATATTCTAATAGATAAATTTAAAAAAATTGAAATTAACTCTATTTGAAAATACAATATTGTTGCTTAAAAATTACGGTAGAAAAATAAAAATAAACTTCTGAGCGGTCCTTAACTTTTCTATTAATTACAATCGATGATTAACTATTTATTATAAATCTTCAACACAAAGGTATTCGTCCTCACAAATAACTTAAGAAAAAAATCAAAGAAACAATATTATGTGAAGAAACAAATCCTGTTAATTATCTCTAATTTTCTGTCAACTTAACATTCAACAAGTGATTACAAAAAAAATTATAATAAATTACTACGAAAATTATAACGGTTTACGAGTATTAGCAATAACTAAACAATTTCATATTCATATCATTTTTTCTTTGATGTGAATTATTTGATTCCAAAAATATTTCTTTTGTACTTAATGTCAATTTAATATAAGTTTTGATGAATCTTTGTTTATCAAACTGATACAACGCATAGTTCTCTAAGTTTGAGTTATAATTAAAAAAGTCTCTTTCGGGTGCAGCTATGAAAGCCTTAAGCTGGTTTAAAATGTTTAACATACATTAAATTTTTATGTACGCTTCATACAAATCTTACTAATAGCGATGCACGAAGCGATTTTAAGTTGGTCAAGATTTAATATTATAGCTTACATCCGATTGATTCTTGAAAGTTTCACAGTAGGTATTGGAAAGAATCTGCAATTTCGATACCTAGATGATTGAATTAATTATAATTTGAAAGAGCTGTCTAAGGTTGTGAAACTTTGTTCAAGAGGACACTAAGTTAGTCATGTCGTGTATTCAGATTTAATATCAGGTACCTAACTTGAATTACATATTAAATTCCATCGACTACATCACATCAAATCATTAGTCTGTGAGTAAAAATAGCCTTCTGACTTATGCAGATAAGCAATGTGCAGTTTCTAATTTATAACTTGTGTAATCTGATATGAATGAAAGGTCGGCTATGTATTTGCATACATTCTATATTGAATTATGTTTATAAGTGAAAGTTTGCTTGCATATGAAACGTATAATCATTTATTTGTAGTATAGATATACTGGTAGCAAGTTTAACGCGGATGAACTATCTCTTTCATTATAATATATACGTATGAAATCAACAAATTAATCATATTGAAAAAAAAGACGCGAGGTTTTCGTGAGACACCCAGTTGGAAAGCAGTTCCTCTCCATATATTCTTTATTCAAAAGGAATTACAATTAATTAATTAACGTCTGATAGTATTTAAATAAAAAAATAGAATAATTAAAGGATGGTTATAAAATTAAAATTATTTTTTTTTCAATTATGAAAGGTAACATTTTATTATTAATTATTATAAAAATATAAACTTATTACGAAATCCATCAGTTCAATCAGCCTTAGTAATGAGTGATTTGTGGTCACTAAAGTAGGATACATACGTTTGCGATTCAATTTTATAAGTGTATTAGTGCTATTTTATCTTTTTAGCGATATTGATGAACTATTTATTTTATGGACATTCATTTCAACTAAACAGAAATTTTACTGGATCATTGTTAATTTTTTAATTGAATTCATCCAAAAGGAATTTCAATAATGGCTATGAGTTTTATTCAAATAAAAATATATGTTGAGATTGCTATATATAATTAAAAATCACTAATTTTATTATATTTGTCATACATTTATTTGAGTAGGTAACTGATATGCTAGGTATCGTTTTTATTAAACTAGATGTAATTGACATTAAATATTCCTCGAGATGAATCAGATCTCTAGAATATGAACAACTTTTGTTATGAAAACTTGAGAAGAAAATTCTCACCAAACCCATTATACAGCGTGTCCACGGTTGAGGTGCCCAAGAGGAAAAACTTTTTTATTCTCAATTTTAGGGAAAATTGTTATTATTGATAGAAAGTTTTGCTTGTTCAAAAACCTCTTAAATTAAATTCAATTAAATTTTTTCAAAACCTGCTTCATTTTATATTCAATTTCCAGTATTTTAAGTAAAACTCTCAGAATTCTTGCAATAAGTTCCGAAATTTAATAATAATCTAGTGAGTGACTTTCGCGATATTTCTAGGTAACTGTCAACTTCGGTAAATAATTTTCAAATTGTCATTCTTTTTCAACTTACTAACTCTTCAACAAAGAATATATCTTGTAGTGCTCGAGTATTGGAGCTGTTTCGTACAAGTATGCAATTAATTTATTTAATAAATAATACCCAAATGTACCAGTTACGAGGAATGAATTGAAAAAATAAATAAAGAAATTAGGTACTAACTAGATTATTATTACATTTCATAGGGTTCCACATGAAATTGAATATAAAATGAAACCGGTTTTGAAATTTTATTAATTTTATTTCATTTTAAGGGATTATTGAACAAGCAAAACTTTTCATTAAAAATAACATTTTTCGCTGAAACTGAAAATGAAAAAATTTTTCCTCTTGGGCACCTCATCCGTAAACACGCTGTATCTTTATGACTTCATTAAAAGTAGTGGTCGAAATTCGACCATGATTAATTAATTTTTTGAGTTTTATCATTACGTGGTTAACAATGACATTATGAACGTAAGCAATGATTATACAGAATGGTGCAGGCGCCGAGGTAATATACCAAAGAAAGAATTTTTGCAGAAATTTAATCTAATGAATTTGTAAAACATCTACTGCGTAAATTCTAGCTTTTTGGGCTGCTTCAATTTATTAACTGTAACTATCTCCAAACTCAGACTTTCCGTGCAAGAATATGCTTAAGAAGGAGTATACAGAATTTTGTTTTTGCGAATGTGTTAATATATAGATTAGTTGACTGACAAATTAATCCATTCATTCATTACGTTTTACGCCGATAGCATCAATTCTACAACACTTAATTCGAAGCGAAGCCATGAAGCAATCCGCAGATTAATTCCATAGATTTTTTCCGTGTTTCGTTGTCGCAACATAGAAGATTGATAGTGTAGAAGATCGCGAAAACAAGCGAATTCGAATAATTAATCTTGGGTTGGAAAAATCGAATAATCTCTCACTGTTTCCCGTTGATAGGGGAAGAGACGTCGTTGTTTTTCACCGTCTTGAGTAATTACGATGAATTTTTCGCGTTTCTCCTGCACTTGACATCTCGGGCCGAAATAAACATTCCTATGTAGCCGCAGATAAATCCCGTTTTCGGCCAAATTACATTCTCCTCGTGTTTCTGAAGGTTGAAGAAGATGCGGAAAGGGCAATTTTCGCCGGGAGCTGGGGCGTAAAAGTTAACTTTTAAAAAGCTCCGTACAGACAGTAAAAATGGAAACATTATGTTCGGTTCGTCGGGCTAATTTATTTGTGTAGTATAGTATAGGGGATTATCCGCTAAGAAATTGAGTGTGAAATTTCTAGAGATAGAATTTCACTTTGTTCAATAATTCGATAATGAATTAGGTTCTGTTGGTAAAAATTTTCACAAATATTTGAATAATGTGCATAATAATTGTGCATGGCACAAATTTCTTATTTCCTCTAAGTTTTTGATTTGTACCTTACTAGTTTCAGATTAACTGTTTTGTTTCCAGAAGATTTATGAGAGAATAATCCTCTTAACCCTCTCGCTCACCTTGTCCTCAATTGAGGACAACCAACTTTGGATTTTTTCCTATGAAGTGCCGCTTGCTCTTACTTCTCTGTCACATTGTTCTCAGTTGTGGACATCACATACTTCCAAATGAATATATGTGCTGCCATCTACAAGCTGATGGAAAATAAATTCATTCATTTGAAATATAAGTTTCCGTAGGGTATCTGTGACAGCAGTGTAGCGCTTTACTGTTTATTTTTTATTTTTTGGTTATATTGGTTACACCACGTGTTTGAAAACTGTTTGTTCACGTTCACAATAAGTGTAGACTTGTTCCAAAGTAATTGTGTTTGGTGATTTTTGTGCATATTGTAATCAGCGATTTTTGAAAGTGTGGTGTCCTAATTTGAGGACATTGTGAGCTAGCGGTAAACGCAACATATAGTTAAATATAACAGCACTTTTATTTTATTTCTGCAAAAGTTAAATTTTATACATTTTAGTACTTCTAAAATGGACCATTCATGAAATACCATACCCTGTAATGTTATTTTAATAAAACATATTAATATTTTACCCTGTGAACATATTTCTGAAAATTTTTTGTCTTCCATCAGCTCATGATGTCCTCAATTGGGGACATGTCATAGTGCCCAAACGGAGCATTTTGAAAATCTGAATTTAACATCAAAAATTTTCAAAAAATCATAAGTTGCATCACAGTAAATTTCAGATTTTTCGCTCCAATAGTTTCAATTCGTGACCGAGAGGGTTAAAGACTTTTCAAAATTCTCCTCCTAAACTGGATCAAATACAGAATCATTTAGTGTCCTCCAAAAAATTCACAAGAACTGAAGATACTCCAACTTTTATTCGCCTTAGTCACGAAAACAAGTTTAAAATTCCCATTAATGATACGTTATTTTTCGTCATTTTAAGTAGACGTTGAATCATCGGCATCATTTGAATACTGTAGTGATTATTAAATAGCGTGAAGTTCTTTCACGATTCAAGCGATTTTACAGCTTGACTTATTTGTTTAGTTGTTCATCATCTTTTATTTCCAACCTTCATGAATTTTCATTGAATATAAATTACACAGAATAAATACTCACTCAAAAGTACATAACCGAAGAATATTTTCGTTCCTTGTAGGATAGGAAGAATTTTCATTCAGGTTGTTAGATGAGTGGAAATTATGGCCTTTCTAAACAATTAGATGGTCTAACAGCACTAAAATATCAGAGATTCTTATATACAGGATGTAACAAAAGTACGTCAAAATATTTGAATGACGTACTCCTAAGAAAATTTAAAGAAAATAAACCCCTTAAAGACTCTCCAAAATTCTCTTCATGAACTCGATCAATTGCAGAATCATTTAGAAATTTATGTTCCCCAAAAAAACTTAAATTGACTAATACATGAGAAAGTCTAAAAAATGTATCCTTTTCATAAATATGTTGTTGTATATGGTGAACTATCTTGATGTGTAATAAACCGCAACTATCGGCATAAATTTAGTTAATACTTCAGTTTTACTACATAGTCATGGCTTCCCATATACATATTTCAAATTAAATACAACAAAAATGTTTGTATGTACAATAAACATTCGGAAATTGAGCGATTCGCCCTTGCTTCATATTTTTTTCAAATAAATTTTTGCCTTTATACCTCGATTTCCTGTTAAGATCTAGTCTGACCTAAATAAATATGTCAAAAACGATGAAAAAACAACACATATTAACATAAAAATGTTGGCAGTAACAGAAAACAGTTCGAAAGTCGATTTACATCGAGCTAATCAAACATTATTCGAATGGCTATAAAAATTAATTGATTTACCATTAATTGAAGTGAAGAACATTATGTTAATCATTTTCCCATTTTATTGTATTCGAAAACAAAGAAATAATAATTCAGGAAAATATAAATTCTCACAAACAATAATTATTCGAACAGAGTAATTGCTTTTTATATTCTATCAAACTGTGTACCTCCCTATATCGATTCGTTTATATTTTTTCCTTACCAATTTTGTCGAATTGATTTTCTTCACATTTTCATGCGAACATTATGTATTCAAAAGCGAGGTTGGTGAGGGTAATTGAGCGAAAAGAAATTCTAAATTTACCAACTGCGCATTGCAGTAGTATATCGAGAATGGGTTTTTATAAAACAATTTTTTATTTCATTTTGATCAACTTCCATGGGTTCAGCCTACAGCTACCATTTAAAATATCTGAAAAATACATGCTGGAACGAAATTCCGTTAAATATATATAGTAGAGGATCCCAAGTAATATCGATTTCCACTCTTCTTCTTACCAGATAAAAATTATATTTTATCAAATAAAATATGTTTCTGAACACACACCGAGAGGGTGCCATGAAGAAAATGTTCATGGGTAAAATCAATTAAAATTACAAAAAGTTATTCTTTTTCAAAATTCATTCACGTTATTTCCATACGAACTTAACTCCGAAAGAAAAGATACAAAATCTACATCAACTAGGTTGCCTACCTTTTTCTGGTCTCTATTACCTGGGTATATGAGTAATATATGATATGAGTAATTGCGCTCATCTGCTTATCACTTAAAATATATATTTTAATTTTATTGCAAATGCAGTAGTATAGGGTTACCTGCAAAAATCCGTTCACAAATAACGGTTGCCAGGCCTTTAAATAAAAAAAGTTGAAAAAGATGTCAGTGAATTTTGCAAAAATAATTCCTTTTTGTAATTTCAATTAATATATAGCCATGGACATTTTTTTTTCGGCAAACCTCTCGGTGTATCTTCAGAAACATTTTTTTTCGGATAAATTATAATTTATATCCGGTATAGTGAAATAGTGAAATTCGATCTTACTTGGGACCTTGAACTAATATTATGCATTGAATAGCAGGCACCATTAAACAAGTAAACAATGTTTGAGAATATTTAAATTTAAAAAAATCAGAATTATTCATATAGATTTATATAGCAACTATTGAAAACATTGATATTTTCAGGAGAACACAATTTATTCAGTATTTAATAGAAGAAAAACAATATACTCATCAGGGCCATATTCAATGTTACATATTCAGACCGTGGTAAACTGGACGAATCTCTTTCAGACGTTTCGGCCCTTACTGCGAGAGACATCTTCAGGGACACAGTTGCTACGATTTTCGACGTCTAATGTTACAGGACCTTCGTCGAATTTAAAGCTACGCTACAACTGTGTCGCTCCAGATGAATTCGAAAAACCTTGAACTTAACATCTGCAATGAAATGTTTCACGATGTGTAATTTAAGACTTAGATAGTCAGTCATTTTTGCATAATTTTCAATAAAACATACTCTTATGTTTTTCTTATTTCGTATGAAGTGGAATAACTATTACTATCAAAATTTCAAGTCGCAATATCTCGAGATACTGAATTATGAAGTCATCATTTATAATATGACATTTATAAACATAGACAAACGCTCCAATCCATCTGCAAGTCAGGATTTTCTAATTAGAAATTCAAACTGCAGATAGATTGGTTGAGTCAATATTCATTTAAAGCAGTTGGCAAGCATTTGTCAACACATGAATGCCATTTTCTGAGCATGAGGTTCATTAGCGTGTATTCATAACTGATTAATCAAATAGATGGATTTTATCGGGTGATATGCAAAGTTTCAGTTTTATTCAATGAAAACTAGGTCAGATATATAATCATTCATAGTATGAGTGACATCAAATCAGAGAATTTCGAATTCACACTTCTATATATTCTTGGCTTAAATTTCAAAGCATAAAAATTCATCTAGTGAGTAATGTAGTAACCATCCTGTTTTAATGAAACTCTGAATACCTACAATTAAGAATACATATATATATATATATATATATATATATATATATATATATATATATATATATATATATATAATCTTTTGATAATTATTAGCAATAACAGGCTGGTTGAATCTTAAAAAACTCAATTTTATCAAAAAGTTGACGCCTCACCACGACATTCGAAATTGAAATTTCTTTGACATTTATTGTTTTGAAATAATTGAATAAAACAGGGCTGCTTTGTATATGCTATTCAGTCTAATATTTATATTCAAAATTGTAATTATTAGATGGTAAGGGAAACCAATGAAACCTTTACCTACGTAATGTTTGAAAATAATAATAATAGGGTTCTATTTATCTAACAACAAAGAAATTAGTTATGGGAAAACATTAAAGAAGTGGAGTAGAATTATCGGTATAGTACGCTTATATGGAAGCAGCCGTTGACACGTGTTTCGGACTCTTTGGTCCTCATCAGAACGGCGTAGCTAAGTATTGGATTGAAAATTTGGAGATGAAAATAGTTTAATAAATAAAATCCTCTGTTATGGAAGAAAATACTTAGCTACGCCGTTCTGATGAGGACCAAAGAGTCCGAAACACGTGTCAACGGCTGCTTCCATATAAGCGTACTATACCGATAATTCTACTCCACTTCTTTAATGTTTTCCCATAACTAATTTCTTTGTTGTTAGATAAATAGAACCCTATTATTATTATTTTCAAACATTACGTAGGTAAAGGTTTCTTTGGTTTCCCTTACCATCTAATAATTACAATTTTGAATATAAATATTAGACTGAATAGCATATACAAAGCAGCCCTGTTTTATTCAATTATTTCAAAACAATAAATGTCAAAGAAATTTCAATTTCGAATGTCGTGGTGAGGCGTCAACTTTTTGATAAAATTGAGTTTTTTAAGATTCAACCAGCCTGTTATTGCTAATAATTATCAAAAGATTAAAAATAGATCACAGGCAACAACAATTCGAATAAATAATTATATATATATATATATATATATATATATATATAATATATATATATATATATATATATATATATATATATATATATATATATATATATATATATATATATATATATATATATATATGTATATAATCATATATCTGGTCCTGCATACAGGTCTTTCATGGGCATAGCTGGGTCCATTCCTCTCTAACTTTGATCTTCTTGTCTCTCAGGATAAAATTTTTTTGAGGTCTTCGTTTTACCGTATTTTTGCTAGGGCTAGGTCTACCATTCCTCATAGACAAATAGTGTCTGTATTTCTTGTTTCGTTCTTCCTATCCACATCCTTCCTCTTTTTCCATACCATATATCCTTCGAAGTATTTTACTTTTCCATATGACTATTTTATTTGACTCACATTTTTTAATATCCATGTTCAAAGTTGCATCCGTCTAATGGATGTTTTTTATAGATCTAGCTTGGGTTTTCTATACCTATTTCATTTTATTATGTTGTTAGGGTTCTTGCCTTTTTACTTCCGTTCGTTAACCATGCTTCTATGTTCTTCTCCTCACCGCCATCGTCCTCGATAACTGCACTAAGATATATGTAGCTTTTCCAAATTTTGTTTATCTTTGTCTTTTTAGGTGTACCAAGAGATTTTAATTTTTTTGTTTTCTTTGTAGTGTAGATTTTTCTTCATGAAATCATGGGTTCACTAACTCTGCTGCTTCTATTAGCTGTTTGCACACTCTTCAGTCCATTTTCCGATGTTGATAACTCTAATACACCGTCTGCATTATAGTAGATGTTTGCTCTACTTCTCCGCACTATCCGTTTTAGTATTATATTGGAACAATCATATATAGGTAACATGACATCTGCATTGACGAGAATTGCAAAACACTCCTGAGACAATATTCATGCCAGATATAAACGATATTATAGTAAATACATCAATTATTTTGAATGATGATTCGTGATAGATAATACAAAATGAAAGTTCATAACAATAGACATATATATATATATATATATATATATATATATATATATATATATATAATATTATTATTATTATTCATCAATAATAGGTGTTTGGAAGAAATGAACAAACTTCATTTGAATACAGTTAACGTTTTATCGCCAAATTTTTGACTTTTTCAATACATATATGAGAGGTAAAGATTGAAAATTTTTGCGTTACTAATGAACAAACTATAAATTATCGTCTCATACTGAAATGAATCTCAGTTTGTCTGGATCTGTTCTAAATTTAGTGTATACCATTCCTCTCATAATGAAAAACCTCATAAAGAAATAAAAAAGAAAACCAAAGTATAACTACCTGTTTGTAAACGGTCCAATCAATCTGCTGAAAGTATATTGAAAAAGCAGCCATCATTTATAAACGAGCCAATATTTCACCTCCATTTATTACAGGAATCTTTCAGACGTTGTTGATTAATCTTTCTCGAGAAACAAAGGGGGCGAAAGATGAGAATCAATTTTACATAAGAAGCAATTTAGAATCATCTCGAATCATTACTCACCCTCACGTATACAGCTCAACAAGGGTTGGAAGGAAATTATCATTTTCCTTTTTTGAACCTCCGAAAACTCTTGAAGCAATCCATTTGACAGGAGATCTATGAAGAGAATGAATATTTCGTTTGGTCAATATATAAATTAACCTTAGGAATGCAGTCGCGGAAGACTATGGGTTTTTTTAGTTTCGGAAGTAATATCACAGTCTAATCACCTGTACTTGTTTTTATTACTAGTACAAACTTTCCAATTTATTTATCGAATGTTCCAATTTAGTTTTATTTATATACCTACGACTGGCTTCCTTAAGAGATCTTTTGAAAAATTTCGTTTATTTACTAGTTAGTGCGGCCGTAATATAGATTCATTAAAATATAGATTCACGAAAATATAGATCCACTGATTTGTGTTACACCTGTGGTATACTCTGATTCGCGTAACGCCGAGTGCGGGAACGCGAACATGTTTGATCTCTCGTATAGCGAGCCAATCTTTAGTAGGAGGTAGCTTGAATCCGAATTCTCTTAAAAATAGTTTTGGTCTTACGAACCTTTGTTCATTCAAATTTCTCGCGAAACGTCAAAGTTCGAAAGCTCGATTCTCACGGTCCGCTTTGCGCATCGGTACGGTGCCCCGCCTACGTTTTCCTCAATTTTAAAACCTTGAACAGAACCTGGAAGTCCTGATATTCTTCATTATGAAAATCTGAGCATTATTTGTTTAGTGTTCAAAGGTTGAAAATTCAGTATTTCTTAGTCAACCATTGAAACTTTTTGTCAGATTTGAAGAACAACCAGAGTTGAAAATTATCCTTTTGGAGCAGAGGTTGAGTGACCGTCTGTGAAGCAGGCGTGCAGAATTCGAATCCTGAGTTAGGTATGAGTGTTTGTGTATGTCTTTGAGTTTCAAAAGTTCAATAATAAATTAAGTAGTAGGGTAATGAATAGTTTAAATGCCCATAAAACGCTAGGAATCATTGTTCTACTATAGTATAAAAAGAACCTAAAAATACTGACATTATCCACAATAAAAATCTGATAAATTGGAAAAGATACCATATATTTGACTTAATCATTGAAAAAAAATTCAAAAAAGATCGTAATTTCGAAAAACCGCGAAAGATAGAACGTTTTCAAATAAATTTCGTTAAACATCTTAATTTCGGTAAACATCTTAATTTAGTTTATCCGAATACTGATATGAAAAGTCTAGTTTCATAGAAATTTCAAAGCAATTCACAAGAACTGAAGATACTCCAACATTTATTCTCGTTAGTCATCCAAACAAGTTTAAGATTCGCAGTAATGATACGCTATTTTTCATCATTCAAAGTATTAGTTGAATCATCGGCATTATTTAAATGCTGTAGTGATTATTAATTAGCGTGAAGTTCGTTCACGATTCGATCGATTTTACAGCTTGACTTATTTGTTTAGTTTGTTCCTCGTCTTTTACTACCGACCTTCATGAATTTTCAATGGATATAAATTACACAGTATAAATACCCACTTAAAAGTATATAGGTAACCGAAGAATGTTTTCGTTCCTTGTAGGATAGGAATAATTTTTATTCGGGTTGTTGAATAAATGGAAATTACGGCCTTTCTGAACAATTAGATTGTCCAACAGCACGAAAATATCAGAAATTCTTATATCCAGGATGTTACAAAAGTACTTCAAAACATTTGAATGACGTACTCCTGAGATAATTTTAAGAAAAATTAAACCCTTTAAAGACTTTTCAAAATTCTCGTCTCAAACTCGATCAATTGCAGAATCAATTAGAAACTTATAGTCCTCCAAAAGACTTCAATTGACTAAAGCATTACAAAGTCTAAAAAATGTATCCTTTTCATGAATATGTTGTTGTATGTGGTGAACTATCTTAATATGTAATAAACCGCAACTGCCGGCATAAATTTAGTTAATACTGCAGTTTTACTACAAAGTCATGGCTGCCCAAATATTTAAAATTAAATACTATAAAAATGTTTGTATGTACACTAAACATTCGGAAATTGAGCTATCCGCCTTTTCTTCATAATATTCACCTAAATTTTCGCCTTTATACCTCGATTTCCAGTTATGATTTACATAATTATTTCACTATGTTATCAAAATGAATCTATGATTCTCATAGTAATATATGTTGATATCTAAAAGGAAAGTTAACGATTGTGTTAGCATCACTATCAACGTTGTACCAGTTATCTGAACTAACAAATTGTTGACATGAATATGTCAAAAACGATGAAAGAACAAGATATATTCACATAAAAATATGAATATATGAAAAGTCTAGTTTCATAGAAATTCCACAGCAATTCACAAGAACTGAAGATACTACAACCTTTATTCGTCTTAATCATCCAAACAAGTTTAAGATTCGCAGTAATTATACGCTATTTTTCGTCATTTAAAATAGTCGTTGAATCATCGGCATTATTTAAATGCTATAGTGATTATTAATTAGCGTGAAGTTCGTTCACGATTCAAGCGATTTTACAGCTTGACTTATTTGTTTGTCTTTTACTGCCGACCTTCATGAATTTTCAATGGAGATAAATTACACAGAATAAATACCCACTTAAAAGTAAATAAGCGAAGAATGTTTTCGTGCTTTGTAGGATAGGATGAATTTTTATTCCGGTTGTTAAAAGAATGGAAATTACGGACTTTCTCAAAAATTAGATGGTCTAGCAGCACGAAAATATAAGAGATTCTTATATACTGGATTTAACATGAGTACTTCATAATATTCAAATGCGTGATCCTGAGACAATTTTGAGGAATAAGTATTTATAAACTTGTTTCCGAGAATGCTTCGTTTCGGAGATACAGGGTGGTGAAATAGAATTTTTTTCGTGTTTTTACCCCGAGGCGAAGCTAAGGGGTTATAGTCTCACGACAAAAAGTTAGTAGATGGTCCGATTTTAAAAATTCCAACAGATATCGATAAAACACATATGATTTCATAAGCAAAGTGTTTTCAAAATTTTTTCTCCAGAAGAATAAAAAAATTATAGCGTTTTTAGATTTTTTTGTCCATAGACATGTGGTGCTATCTATAAATCTTAAACCTTAACCGATTTTTACAATAATGAAATGAAATAATAGCATTTCAATGTGTAGTTTTTTAATTTATATAATAAATTCAAAAAATATTGACGACATGCACATGCGCCGAGAAGTTTTATCATTCCTAGTGCTACGCAGTAGGGTGTCCGGATTTAAATTAATTTTTCGAAAAATAAGTACCTCAAAAACGAGCGTACGCATCGCCGTCTGGGCGCTACATAAAAATAGAAATGCAATTATGATTTCCCGTCTCAAAAAAACCCAGGTACCATATTTCGTAACAGACACTTATTTTTTGAAAAAGTAATTTTGAAAACCGATAAAATAAAATCTTTTTCAACACCCTGTACCTTCGAAACTCTTAAAATTGTCTCAGGAATAAGTCATTTAAATATTTTGACATACTTATGTTATATATATATATATATATATATATATATATATATATATATATATATATATATATATATATATATATATATATATATATATATATAATATATATATATATATTTATATATATATATATATATATATATATACAGGCTGTTCCAGAATAACGTCAGAAAATTTCGAGGGGTTATTCTCTAAGACATTCTAAGATATATATCATCTTGTATATATATATATATATATAGATATAAATAAATATATATATATATATAAATATATATATATATATATATATATGTATATATATACATATATATATATATATATATAGATACATATATAAAATATATATATATATATATATATATATATATATATATATATATATATATTTATATATATATCTTCTTGTGGTGCCGTACCCGGTTTAGGGCGTGGCGACCTCTCTACAACTACTTGTGCTGTGCGTGATACAGCGATACACGAATAGAAGGGACCTTCAGTTTTACGACGGTTTTACGACGGTCCGAACTTTACAGAGAGGCTTTACTAGGCAGAATACTGCTCGGTTGCCATTGCCTTCCGAGAGGTGGCTCCGCATAAATTCGTTGTTCCGGCCGGGATTCGATCCAGCGACCTTCTGTTCAGTAGCGCAACGCACTGACCACTGAACTACGGAGCCACTATATATATATATATATATATATATATATATATATATATATATATATATATATATATATATATATATATATATATATATATTTGTTTATCCTTAGCATTAACAGGCTTTTTGAGTTAGAAAACCTACTTTATTTAACAGTTCAACATTCGTCAGGAAATTCGAGACTTTTTCAAAACTTTTGAATTTAAATTTATTTTCGCTCAACAAACGCAGCGAGGCCACCTATGGGTGGAAAGTGACATGAGTTTTCGATGTTTGGAGCTTATTTTAAGCCTAGAGCGAGATACGTTTTCGATAGACGGCACTATGATTTGTTCGCATTATCGAATGCTCCTAACATTCTTCCTTGAAGCATTAATGGGAACTCCATGTCGTCAGATCTCATGAAACTGGGTCCGTTGGAGGGTTGATTTATATATTCATTCTAAAGATTCCTTTTGCAACAAAAGAGCCTATAGGGGGCGAAACTGCCCGTACATAGGTTGGCAAGAAAATAATTTCATAAATATCAAAAATAAAATTTTAAATAAAAATCTAACAAATTCGAAGAACAAAAATGGAAATAACATAAAATTAGTGAAAACATTACAAAAACATCGAAAATCAATGATTAGTCATAAATTTGTCAAATAGGTTGGGTAACGTATTCATTATTTTATAAATATATATATATATATATATATATATATATACAGGTTGTTCCTTAGAGACATGCTAATATTTAAGGGAGTGATTCTTTGACTCATTTTGAGCAAAAAACTATTTATAAACATATGTCCTAAAAGAAATTTGGTACATTCTTCTATGCATCAAGGTGCATTTTGTGATGTACAAAAATTTTCATTTTCTCTACCAGTGGCGTTCGTACGGGATTTGCATTCAATACTTTAGAAGGAAAATACTACGCCACTGCTTTCTCTTTAAATAAAAATAAATTCTGAGATTCTCATTCATTTTTGAGCAAATTTCATCTTATGGGTTTTCTTTGTCCGACGCATGGTTTTCGCTTAAAGAAATAAAAATCGTTTTACTTCAGGATCAATTCCTCAAATATCTGATGCAATGTGGAAATGTTTGTGCGTCGACTGAAAACAAATTGAGAGATCAGAGTTTTTCTGAATGTACAAAAAATATACCAAATCTTATAGAGCTGTCTACAATATTATCTCTAAAAAATGTTTTTTTTTTTAAATTGTATCACCCTGTATCTCAAAAGTTTAGACTTATAGGACATACGTTCATACGTAGTTGTTTTCTTAAAATAAGACGAAAAATCACCCCCTTAAATATTAGCATGTATTTAAGGAATACCCTGTAGGTATATATATATATATATATATATATATATATATATATATATATATATATATATATATATATTCACATGTGTGTGTAGGGTTTACCCTCCTATTATTTAATAGTCCATTGTAACGGTCTATTAAATCCTAATATTGCATTCAAGGTCAGTTTATGTTTCCGTTTCTGAAATGCATGAACATGAAGTTATAATGTAGAGGGTTTCATTAAAATTCATATACGATGCATCTCTCAAACTACAAGATACATATAAAGTTCTTCCTTGACACTATATTATCCTCATTCGAAGTTTAAGAGGAAAGTTTCACGAGAATTTAATATTATAACGTATTTCAACTACTGTGTCTATATAGATACTCCACCCTTAAGTTAAGATAATTTGAACACTACCTTAGATTTTCCGATTCGTTAAATAGCAGTTTTAGATTTCCGGAAACGCATCCTTTCTCCATTTTATAGATCCCTTTTATCCTCGTTTTGTGAAAGAAATTGAATTGGGTAAATTTAAATTCGAATTCCTTTATTTTTATCTGTGTCCTCTAAATCCTCCTCGCGAAATAATTAAAAGCAACACTTTTTTCCGTTTACATTGTTTTCGTTACTTTTGAAGGAGAGGAATTATTAAAAGACTAGGAATATGATGTGAATACTTGTACTTGTAATATAAATAATATTAGAAGGTTGACTGTCAATGACTAGTTAACGTTATTACATAGGGCGCCAACTACGAGTTACCTCGTAGTTTCTTCTCTTCTTTATTCTTTTGATAATTAATATATACTATAATTAGAGTTTTAACTAATAGAATAAGATAAAATCCTATTGACTTTTCAAACCAGAATCCTGAAAACTATCTTTGTAGTCCAAGGTATTACAAATATTGAAGATATATTAATTATACCTGATCACTACCTAACTGGAGGACTCCAGTTGACAACTATATACTTCAGAAACTTGGCGAATGAATATTGTTGTTATTATATAACAATAAATAATTGAATGTGAAATTGATTCAGTAGAAGATGAGATTAGCGAGTACCCGTTTTCATAAATTCTCGTTAGATACTCCAAATAAATATAGATGTATGGGTATAATACAAGTTTATTATTAGGCCAAGCTACAGAGATTTTTTCATGTAAAAGGTGTTAAAAGAAAACCAGCTCCGCCATTGTTTGTAAAATAGTTCCACATTATATAGTAATATGTTTTTCACTCGACTTTATTATTTATATCTTTGTTATCAACAATTTTATGCAAAAAATCGCGTTTTTTTAGTTTTTTGCTTATAAAATTGAAACTATCAGAGTAATCGTGATGGTGTCAATAGACTTATTGTAGAAAATGAAAAGGCGAAAAAAATTAGAGGTCGGATGACTCGATCAGACCCTTAGTCTAAGGGAAAATTGGAAAAAACCGGCCAAAATGCAGTTTTTTCAAAAGTTTATAACTCGGTTATTTTTTGAGTTGTAGCGTAGATCCTCCGGTTAGTATTATTTATCAATATAAACTTTATTTGTGCGAAGAGCAGGAACTGTCCAATGCATAGTTTTTGATCTGTGGCCATTTGAATATTTTACTATGCAATTTTCCAGCAGACCTGAATGCGACAGGTATGGTCCGATTTCAATTTACAAAAAAGATTTTGAAAGTAGAATTCTCATAGTTCAAAACGTTCATCTTGGTTTCACATGAAAACGCTTAGAAATATGTTAAAAATAAAGCTGAACATGACGAGAAATAACCGTCATGTTCAAAATGCCGACGCTTTCTAATGTCGTGCTTATCCTTTCCAGCTGCTCTACCCCTACTCTTCAACTATTCTCACGCGCTCGGTCCTTTTTCGTCATGTTCATGTTTATTTTTGACATATTTCTCAGCGTTTTCGTGTAAAACCGAGATAAACGTTTTGAACTATGAAAATTCTACTTTCAAAATCTTTTTTGTAAATTGAAATCGGACTATACCTGTCGCATTCAGGTCTACTGGAAAATTGCATATTAAAATATTCAAATGGCCACAGATCAAACACTATGCATCGGACAGTTCCTGCTCTTCGCACAAATAAAGCTTATATTGATAAATAATACTAACCGGAGGATCTACGCTTCAACTCAAAAAATAACCGAGTTATGAATTTTTGAAAAACCTCCATTTTGGCCGGTTTTTTCCAATTTTCCCTTAGACTAAGGGTCTGATCGAGTCGTCCGACCTCTCATTTTTTTCGTCTTTTCATTTTCTACAAAGTCTATTGACACCATCACGATTACTCTGATAGTTTCAATTTTATAAGCGATTTTTTGCATAAAATTGTTAATAACAAAGATATAAATAATAAAGTCGAGTGAAAAACATATCACTATATCATGTGGAACTATTTTACAAACAATGGCGGAGCTTGTTTTCTTCTAACACTTTTTGCAGAAAATGGTCTCTCTAAATCTCTGTAGCTTGGCCTATATTATAAATTACGTATGCTTATTAGTTGAAATGTCATTGCCATTCCTTCATTTGTTCATTTTTCATTCAATCACTCTCATACGTTATTAATTCAACTCGTCAAAAAAACAATCTTAAATATTGAAACAAAATGATAAAAACATTAGAAAAACACATAGAAAACACATTAAATAAAATAAAGTGCGAGTCGGACTCGCGCACGAAAGGTTCCTTACCATTGACTATGCCCCCTTGAATATTTATTTAATCCTAATTTTATTATTTATTATCAAAATAAGTATACAATTAAGTTTTAACGTGAATTCCCTATATGAAATAATGAACAATATGAATTTAGATTGATTTATTTACAGACAATGGAACAATACAAAAATTTTCTAAAATCTCTATTAAAATTATTTAGAAAAACTTGGTTCTTGGTTCCAAGATTAAAAAAATTTAAAATTAAAATAAATGAAGTTATAAAATAAGGATAAAATTTTGAGCTCGTTTTATCAGTATTCTGATTTGTTTTTATTTTATTGTCTTCCTTTGTCTTCTTCCACTTCTTTAGCTTTCGGAACTCCTGGGTTCTTTAATTCTTTTTCCAAGCTCCTAGGGTCCTTAAATGCTCTACAAGCTCCTTGGGTTTTGAATTAATACTCTTGAAATGGGACTCCTAGGATCTTATATTGGTTTTGCAAACTCTTTGGGTCTTAAACTGGGACTTCTGGGGTCTTAAATTCAGACTCCTGAGGTCTTGCTAAAATTCACATTATCGAATTTCAATTAACTTAACTTTTCAATAAAAACTTGCTGCGTAGATTCCTATCCTTCTAAATCTTATCTACAATCGGTATTATGTTCTTTGAATCAAATAAAAAACTAAGAGATAAGGAAATTGTTTTCTTTTCTGAGCAGAAAAACACAACATAAATTTTCATCAACGCAACAAGCGAAAAAAACAAGGTTGAAAAAGAAAATTTGAACTAAGAAAAATTTTTCTGAGTAAGTAACGTTAATATATTGTGAAAGGATTGTTCAACTGTTCCAGAATATAAACTTCGGAGACCATTACGAATATTGAAATTAAACTTCAAGTTCACAAATATGATCTGAACTATTTAATGTGGCATTAATCAATAAGAAGAAACACTTACCGCTTCCTAGCGCAAACAATATTTAAGAAAAATTCATCAAACTTCGGGAAAACTATAAAGTGAAAACTTTATTGTCTTTATAATATATTCTCTCGTCGTACCAACTCAATTCACAAATCGAAAAGAAGGCACGTTTTGCATCGTCCGGCTTCGACGAATTTTTATCCCCCGTACAATTTGCAGTGACGCTAGAAATCATCGAATCTTCTTTACTGGCTGATCTCGGCTAAAATTTGGTTTAGCCAGTGGACGGTATTTCATAGCGTTACAAAGTATTTGGTGAATATTTCAAGTGCCTACCTGTTACCTTTTATTGATATCGAGCAAAAATAGGCAAAAAAATGGCGTTTTTTGTATGGGAGCCCCCCTTAAATATTTCATTTTATTTTCATTATTTATTATTAAAGTAAAAATACAACAGAGTATTTTGTAAATACTTCAAGTACCTACCTGTTGCAATTATCGATATCGAGCAAAAAAGATCAAAAAAATCGTTTTTTGTATGGGAGCCCCCCCTTGAATATCTATTTTATTTTGTTTTTAGTGTTTGTTGTTATAGCGGCAACAGAAATACATAATTTGTGAAATTTTCAACTGTCTAGCTTTCGCGGTTCTTCAGATACAACCTGGTGACAGACAGACGGACGGACAGACACAACAACGTCTTGAGTATAAGGACTCAGGACTGATTTGTGACGTCATCGCCTGGCGGCCGAGCGAACGCTGCGTAGCTATCGGTTCTATGTATTTATCAATGTTTTGTAGCCAACAAAGTGAATTAAGTTTTTCTATCGATATTTGCCATATAGTATATAAAACCAATGTTTTTAGTTCAATATAATCAATATCTTGAGGTCTCGCTTGAGGTAATGTTCGCCGAAATAGTTTTCTACTTTTGATAAATTGTTATTTTCCGTTTCTTACCTTTACCTAAGCGATCATTTTTCTTGCAGCAGTAGTTTTTAATCAATGTAATTGAGATACAATCCAATAATATACCAGCAATGGTTTTAGAAGAATGAATGTCGCATGCTTCGAAATGAAGTAGGTGATTTTCTTTACGAATATATTCAAAAATTAATTTAGATAGAAAAGTTCTTCGGCAAAATACGTTTAAGAATTTATCTTCATGGCTATTGATTATTTTTTGAAATATTACCTATATATGAATTTACGACAATTTGAACTACTGAATCTTAATATAATAATGAAGACCACCTCGATTCAAATTATTTATGAGATTGAAGTTATCTTCTACAATGAGTTCTTCATTATTATAGATTTTTATGACACGAGTGACATTTTAATTTTTTCATAGCGATGTGACTGCAATATCCTCCTAAATAAGTAACCACAGGCTATATTTTCGATGTCAGGATCTTCAATTGACAAAGTACTTAATATCGCATCAATTTCATTCGAATGAAATTTGCTACTGTCCTCATCAATAATCAGTTCATTGTTACCAAGTACAGACAGTGACTCATAGAACTTTTCAATTTCAAAATTTCCAAAATTACGAGATTTCAACGTGAGTATTGATTGAATTCTAAGTCTCTTTTCTGATTCGTAAAGTTGCCGAATTGAGATATGATAGTGCCCTCCAGCTAGCTGCCTATATTTTCCAAATCTATCATCTATCTTCTAAATTATCAGTTTGTAATTTTCCTAGTAAAATATAATTCAAATGTAGTGCATCAAAACAATACCTAACAATTTGAAGAATTCCATAAATTGTATGACTCAGAGCAGTATGTGTCTGTCATGTTAATTTGTTGGTAAAGTTTCCTTATTTCCAAATATCTAACCACGAAAGCATATTTTCCAATAACTCAATTTTTTGATCGTTCATTTTACTTTGAAGTATGGGCTCTTGAAAAGGATCGCGTAAACGTTTACCTTTTAATGGTGTTTTCACATTGACAATACTCCACCACTTTATTATAACCCTGAGGAATTCTGCTGTGTCTTGTGAATGAGGAATATCTTTCTCAAAGCTAACTAACCCCTCAACAACAAAAAGATTGAAAATTTTTAATGCTAGTTTAACGTTTTGTCTTTCCAAATTAGATGGATACAAACTTTTTAAATTTAAACCATGACCAAATTGAAGTACTTTGTTTAACTCTAATTCATGCAGATACAGCCTGGTGACAGACAGACGGACGGACGGATAGTAATAGGGTTGCGTTTTTACCCCATGGGTACGGAACCCTAAACATGAATGAGCAAAAACACAAGACGTTTCGCTCAAAAATGTATATTTCCTTCAAGTATCCACTTCACTTGTTAACTCGAAATAAATTATATTTTATATCATAATAAAATGAAAACATTTCTGTTCTTCCAAAAACATCTACAGACTCATTTATTATCATTAATATTCTCATGGATGAATTTCATTAATTATCAACCCCTTCATTTTCATTCACGTTCACTGGATCCTCCAAAATAATCAAATACTGTCGTACACAATTTCACGCAGAAATCTACATCTAACGAGGGCTCGTATAAAGCTTTTTTGTCCTCTCTTAATTAACCAATGTTACGTTAGAACCGTACACACGTTTAAAACAGCGAACATGACACGTTAGGGTTCAGCATAATAAATTCCACTGTAACTAGACTCATTGCTCCTGTGGAAAAGTCGACGGGAAAGCTGAAATGATGAGAAGACGGAGGAAATTCCGAAATATCTGCCACAATAAAGCGTGAGTTACGCTTCATCCTGAAAATTTAATGGATATCAAGAAGGATTTTATTCGAGCGGATTTCTGTTTTTGAAGCGCTCTCGTAGCTTTGTTTTAAATATTAAAATGATTATCGTTTACGGAAATTGAGTTTGCATACAAAGATAAATATATATATATATATATATATATATATATATATATATATATATATATATATATATATATATATTTGAATTGTTGTTGCCTGTGATCTATTTTTAATCTCTTAATAATTATTAGCAATAACAGGCTGGTTGAATCTAAAAAAACTCGATTTTATTAAAAAGTTGATGTTTCACTACGACATTCGAAAAAATTCATATAAGCGTTCTATACCGATAATTCTGCTCTACTTTTTCAATATTTTCCCGCGACTAATTTTTTTGTTGTTAGATAAATAGTAACCTATTATTATTTTTTTCGAACATTACGTGGGTAAAGGTTTCTGTAGTTTCCCTTACCTTCTGATGATAACAATTTTGAATGTTTATATTGGACTGATTAGCACATAATAAATAAAGTCGTCTTTGTCTATTCAGGTTTTTTCAAATCAATTAATGTCACAGAAATTTCAATTTTTTCGAATGTCGTAGTGAAACATCAACTTTTTAATAAAATCGAGTTTTTTAAGATTCAACCAGCCTGTTATTGCTAATAATTATCAAGAGATTAAAAATAGATCACAGGCAACAATAATTCGAATAAATATATATATATATATATATATATATATATATATATATATATATATATATATATATATAAATCTAACTGCTTCAAATCATGGACATTCACAACATCCTTATCTTACCTGGGATTTGAACCCGATACCGCATGTTCCATATACAATTTCCTAATCGGTTGATCCGAAAAAGTTAATAAAAGTATAAGCATAAATTTACTTCAATGTTAACTATCGTTGTGGTCTCTTTTTCATATATTTGAAGTGAAGTTATCTAGAGTTTTTAATCTCGTCTTTGATATAAAAGATTCTCTAGAAAAAACGTTCGATGTTTCAATTTAATGTAAAATTCGCCCCTCATTCCTTTTCATGAATAAGGGAGCATAGAGTGAATACAAAATAGATGCCATTCCATCTCGCGAAATCTGTCAATGACATTTTACATTTCCGACTGATTTTCAATAAGAAATGTAGACATTTGAGAAATCCTCAGGAGAATTCACTGGGTGAAAATTTTATTGCATCTTATTCGCGAACAGAGTTGATGAAAGTGTATTTCACTAGTTTTTGTCTAGTCGTGCCTCTGAAATTCAAGCTACTTGAAATTTTGAAGATATTTCTTCAATTCAAATAGACAATAAATATCACATTGTCCCTTGAAGGATGAATGGAATAGGTTGATTAGATCAATTATCAATTTTTGAAATGAATAGTTTGGTTATCTATCGTTAATTTAATTAATTTTAAAATAATTTTCTTATTGTATCATTTTCTATATATTATCTAAATATACCTATATATATATATATATATATATATATATATATATATATATATATATATATATATATATATATATATATATATATATATATATATATATATATATATATATATATATATAAAGTGAGTTTCAAAAAGATTTCACATTGGTGCATTGCAAAACACTTCGATTTTAGATGTCAAAATTTTAAATTCATGAACGATGTACAGGGCATAACCAAATATAGAAATTTGGATCAAGAATAAACTACTCTTATTTTCGACATTAGTACAAAAGTTTATTTAAAAAAGTTATTAAGTTTTCAAAGCAATATTTAAATTTGGAATCACAGCCACCTACGCATTAAAACTGATTAAACTGATGTTAAAATTTCTCCGATTTATTATTCAAACTAGTATATCGATGATTGTTGAAAATAGTTTGAATTTTGACTAGTTTTTTGATGCAAATTGGATATTTCACTGAGTATTTATGTCCAAAATAACCATCAGTATGATTCAGTAACAAGAAAAAATTGATTAAATTAATTATTCTAGTCATATAAAGGAGGCGCCTAAGGTGTATGACATCCTAGTATGCTTTGTGAGGCTAAAATCATAAAAATTGGTTTTTTTTGCATAGATGCCTGTCATTTTCGAATTTCAACAACTTTTCTGAATGAACTTTTTCAAAAATGTCGAAAACAAGAGTAATTTACTCTTGATCCAAATTTCTATGTTTGTTCTCCCCTGTACACCATTCAGATATATATATATATATATATATATATATATATATATATATATATATATATATATATATATATATATATATATATATATATATATATATATATATAAGCCAAATTCGAAAAAAATGATTTTATGATATCTTCTGTGAATCAATTGTATAAGGTTTATTTCACAAAATCTTTCTATATGTTATTTTCATTTCTGCTCAAAATAATTCGATAATAAGAACTTACCTCATAATTACTGAATTACCCTTGGATTCCACTATAATTGTAGATATAATAATAATATATTATACTGACAAATATAAACAATAACTTTGGAATCTTGGTATGTCATTATTTACTAGAAAACATAAACAATTACTCATAAATGGTTTGTTGATTGCCAATTTCTTTCAACGACTTCAAAGTTAAAAATAACTCCTTAAACGGATTACAATGAATCTATTGAATTCATGGTCGATAGTTTACACTTTAACGTATCAATAAACCAAAGATTAGAGTTATGAAAGGAATTCTTGTCGCATATTAACTATTTATTGGACAATTTGAAGTTGTGAATAAAAATTATTTACATTATGCTTTGAATAAATGGAAACTTTTTGCTTTATGTAACTGAATTATTCTGTTATACATTTTGAAAATTTGATATATAGAGTTCTGCATCAACAGGACCCTTTTCAATATTTGCTGCATTATTCGAAATTTTATTCAAATTTAAGTAATTTACTCACAATAAAAAATATTTGTAACAAGGTTTTTATCTTTCTTCTACTAGTATTTTATGCATGAATATCTATATACATCTTTATCTTTGGACACGGGAGTGAACCAAAAATACATGAAAATATGTAACAACTTCGAACCACTTAGATGTTGGCTGTAGAAGTTTTTCCTGTATCTGTTGACTTACAGAAAATCTCATAAGTTTTTAACAATCAGGAATTTTGGCGATTCAAATATCATTTGAAAATGGTTTCTTCAGCTCTATACACCCTCCAAAAATTTCTAGAACGCTGGATTTCGGACATGTTTCTCAAATTCCCACATATTTTGATACCTGTTGAAAAAATATTTGCTAATGCACCTTCCCGCAACTCCTTTCCTTAAACTTTTCACCAAAAATACTACTAAATATACCCAAATTATGATACTTCTGTTCTGCCTACAGAGCAACTCCAGATACTGGTCTGCTGTAGATAACAAAACCTACAGGGAAAAAATGATAGTATATATATATATATATATATATACATTCATATATATATATATATATATATATATATATATATATATATATATATATATATATATATATATATATAAATATATATATATATATATATATTTATATATATATATGTATGTATATATATATATATATATATATATATATATAAATATATATACATAGATGAAAAACTTGGTTCACGGGATGAACCGCGTAAAAGATTTGAAAAATCTCGACGTTTCGGCTCCTTTTGCGAAGCCATCTTCAGGAGAATTAGAAGGGAAAATAATTCAGATACGTGGCCTCAATCTGCCTACTCCACGAATCGAATTAGGAGGAATCGGAAATAATACGATTGCGTGGTCTCAACCTGCCTACTCTTCAGAGTCAACTCGGTTCATCCCGAGAACCAAGTTTTTCAAATACTTCCGACCGCGGAAATCTTTCTGAACATTTATATATATATATATATATATATATATATATATATATATATATATATATATATATATATATATATCCTATATATATATATATATATATATATATATATATATATATATATATATATATATATATATATATGTATATATATATATATATATATATATATATATAAACAGTAATGTCCGCTTATAACGAATCTCAAAGGACCGACGAACACGGTTCGCTATAAGCGATGTTCGCAATAAACGATAAATTGTAATTTATAACAGATTTTTTTCATTGATACAGACAGGTATATACATATATTTTTTGCTCTACATAGAAATATATTAACATTTTTTCAAGAAATAAACGAATTTAAAAAATTCGTTTATTTTGGTTTATTTTATTTTCTTAAAATGAATATCATTAATATGTAACTCCACTTAGGCTAGTTTGTCAAGAACATTTTGCGGAGTATCCAGTGACAGAAGAAAATTACGAAGCTTATCGATATGTTGTAGTGCTTCTGCTGCAGTTGGAATTCGAATTATTTCCTGACTCACAGAGTGTTCATCATCATCTTCATCTTCCTCACTGTCATCAACAAAAGACACGGAAGCCACAATGACATCATCATCCAAAAATTCAACATGGACAAATTCATTGAAATCATTTTCAATACATGGAAGATCGTCTCGAATATCTCTATCATTTTCTTCGTCTAGGATATCTTTATCATTATATTCATATTCAATTAACTTCAGCCATTCGGTTAATGGCAGATCATCGAATCAAAATTATTCTCAACTTTGAGAAAACCGCCATGTCGAAAGCAATTAGAAACTGTTTGTTCTTCTGCCAAGCTACATGAATGAAGTTTATTGCATTCAAAAGATTGATAGTAAAATTTTCCCCACCACTATCAATAAAATTTTTAGTTTTCGAGAGAAGAAGTCGACGATAATAGTTTTCTAAACTATGGATAACTTCCTGATCCATGGGCTGTAGTTTGGAACTGGTATTTGGTGACATGAACACTAACTTTATGCAGTTTAAATTTTCAATATCTGGATGAGCGTTTTCCTTTACGTAACTGACCTTCCCACTCTCGCAATTCATTCGCAAAAATCTCTGAGGTCATCTATGCTCTTTTATTGGATTTGTAATTTACTGGCAATTTTACAACATTTTCAAAACATCTATGGTTTTTAGATTTGCCAATTACTAATAACATTCTCTTTTCTGTTCATAACAAATTTGCCACCACAAACACTATTACGTGATTGGGTCGAAAGATATCGGGGAATTCCTTCCGACTGGGTAAAATTTCGTTTCAAGTTCGTTAAAACCGAAATTTTTTACGATTATTCCAAGAATTTAAGGTTCGTTTTATCCGAAAGTTCGTTATAACCGGGTTCGTTACTTACGAAAAAATTAACACAGACTTAATAATACTTTTGGTTCGTACTTTCAAATTGGTTCGCTATGAACTGAAGTTCGCTAAAAGCGGGTTCGTTATAAGTGGACATTACAGCATATATATATATATATATATATATATATATATATATATATATATATATATATATATATATATATATATATATATATATATATATATATATATATATTTATATATATATTATTATATTTATATATATATATATATATATATTATAATATAAATATATATTCATATATATTCATATATATATATATATATATATATATTCATATATATATATATATATATATATATATATATATATATATATATATATATATATATATATATATATATATATATAGAATTAGATATGGAACCCATAGTGTGAGTCGTTAATTCGAACCAAAGAAGGACGACAAACGTCTAGATTTAAACTCAACAATCCTTTCAAATTTTATTGATATTGATGTTCGTTATAACCGGGTTCGTTACTTACGAAAAAATTAACACAGACTTAATAATACTTTTGGTTCGTACTTTCAAATTGGTTCGCTATGAACTGAAGTTCGCTAAAAGCGGGTTCGTTATAAGTGGACATTACAGCATATATATATATATATATATATATATATATATATATATATATATATATATATATATATATATATTTATATATATATATATATATATATATATATATATTTATATATATTTATATATATATATATATAAATATATATATATATATATATATATATATATGTATGTATATATATATACATATATATATATATATAGAATTAGATATGGAACCCATAGTGTGAGTCGTTAATTCGAACCAAATAAGGAGGAAAAACGTCTAGATTTAAACTCAACAATCCTTTCAAATTTTATTGATATTGATGACCGGTTTCGAGATTGCCTAGCATCTCATCTTCAGATCAAAACAGAGGCTTTCACATGTACTCTCTTGATGGACAGCCTCTTGTATGATATATCATAGTTAGAATTAGATATAGAACCCATAGTGTGAGTCGTTAATTCGAACCAAATAAGGAGGAAAAACGTCTGGAGATGCTAGGTAATCTCGAAACCGGTCATCAATATCAATAAAATTTGAAAGGATTGTTGAGTTTAAATCTAGACGTTTTTCCTCCTTATTTGGTTCGAATATACCTATATATATATATATATATATATATATATATATATATATATATATATATATATATATATATATATATATATATATATATATATATATATATATAATATATATATATATATATATATATATATATATATATATATATATATATATATATATATATATATATATATATATATATATATATATATATATATATATATATATATATATATATATATATATATATATATATATATATATATATATATATATATATATATATATATATATATATATATATATATATATATATATATATTAAATCTTCGTGATCCAGCAGTTATTAAACGGATTTAAAAACCATTCCTGCAAATCCCTGTCGACTTTAGATACAGTGCAATAGCCTATTATATTTGGGTAAAAAACGAATAATAAGTGAGATATCATCTAAAATAATTCAACAGAAATGCGAGATCTTATTCATTTTTCCCCGATTTCTAATAGAACGTAGTGCGAGAAAGATAGTGTATAATTCGCGATCTTCCGTCATAGTTTCGAAGGTTAGACGCGTGCATCTTCTTGCCAGCTGATCGTAACAGTCGTCAATTAATACTTCTCCAGACGTACGCAACAATCCATCTGGCAAGACCGCGTCTATGATTGATGGTGGTACGGAGTTGCCAGACGGCGTATTCGCGTCTGGAATAAGCCACTTGGCACCGAGCTCCACTAATTTCGCGCCTTTGTGTGAGTCTTCTTGGATTAATGGATGTAGATATTACAAAAAGAGGGAGAAGGAGTATGTCCATTAGGTGATGATTATTATCTTAAAATAATAAACTATTCCAGAAACAGAAAAATGTATTGTGGGGAATCTTCAATGAAACGTGTCTAAAATATTGAACTACGAGATTTAACAAGAAATTTTGATAATACCATCGACAAATTTGAACCTTTTTTAAATCTGGTTTGTAAATGAGTGGATTCTTCTTTGTTTGGTCACATTTTCTATATACGTGGCATAATCCAAAAGAGTATTGGCTAACACTGACATTATCAAAACAATTATGTGAATAAAACTTGGGTTTTTGACTTTCACTTCATTTTGTACAAATAATTGTTTTGCCAAACACAGTGGCTTCTTCAGATTTCGAACTAACTTGAATAGTTCACAAATATAGAAATGGGGAATAAAAGAGAAGATGGGAAAACCTATAAGTAATCTATTCTCAGGTGGATAATTGCATAAAAGTGGGTAAACATAACGAAACACAATTTGTCCTTACATCCTTACCAACATAAATTAGCTACATGTAATAGCGAGATACATAAATATTCGCCTATTACAAGAGAATCACACAAAAGAATTACAAATTATAAAGTAGCTCATAATGGATATCCTTCAAAACTTATAGATGATATTTTTAGAAAAAGATTGTATAATGCAGCCATTTATCAAGTGTATCCAAAAGTATGAGATATAGATGAAAACTTCAATTTATTAACTTATATAGGTGATCCAATACACAAAATTGTCGAATCAAAATGTAAGAATATCCTTTAAAACTCAGAATACAATAGTTGAACATATTAGAAATTCAGAAGAGAAAACTACACCCTATAATAAATCAGATATTTATAAGCTAACTTATGTGGTTCATATCCTATGGTATATGTTGGCCAAACCGGCAGAAACTTCGGAGAAACGATGAGGAAAGAACATATTTGACATATTTATCACAACTTTTGGACCATAATCGTAGCTTCAATAACGAATTCCAAATATTACAGAGGTACAGAGAAGAAAAGCTAAGAACTTAAGTTATTAGAAGCTCTTGAAATCAACATTAGAAAAAGTTCCAATTTATTGGTTTCCCCATCCTGATTTGTATTCCCCATTGCTATATAATATGTGAGATATAAATTTGTGAAGTTAGTTTGCATTACTCTTCTGAAGAAGCCACTGTGATTGGCGAAACAATTATAATATTTAACAAAATGTAGAGAAAATCCAAAACTTTTTGTTTTATTAAGCTATTGCATAGCTTTTATCGCGGGCTTAGAGCGCGGCGACGGAATCAAGAAATTCCGTAACGAAAATAAAACCTAACACTCCCACTCCGTCGTATGTATATGGTACGACTGTACGAAGCTCGCACGGATCCAGAGGAGCTGCTCCGAAATCGGACGAATACGTAAGCAGCTGTTTTGAGAAAGTATTAAGGTGTATAGGTATCTTTATAATGCCCCACTCACCACATGTGCGTCCCGTTAGTATACATTTTACATGTAGTTATATATGTATACATAGGTGTACCTATGTACAACATTGAATAGTTATATAAGGTACCTGAGACAAATAAGGCCCAGCAGGTAATAAGGCCCACATTCCAGAAAACTACAACTAAAAACAAACTCAACCAATATTATCCATAAATCAGTTCGGATATAGTTCCATGTAATTTTACCTAGATAGCGCGCGGATCACACGCTTTCACTCGAGGAGAAAACAGCCACTTTTTGGACATCCCGCGCAAAGTCTTATGTTTTACAAAATTTTCACAAAATGAAGTCGTTCTCCATGACATAATTTCAACTGGATGAGTGGTGGTTTGATTCTATTGGTAAGTTGCACATTTTAAGAGTTGATATTTAACAAAAATTTCAAAATTTTTCATTTGCTTTTTTTGTAAAAGTGACCTAACCTTAAATAGTGCACGTCAGAAATAAGGCCCACGTAAACTTTAAGATGGGCCTTATTTTTGACCAGTGGGGCCTTATTTCTGACCATAAAAATGGCAAAAGTTCTTTCTATTCCAGAGAAAATGGGAAAAATTTGTCGCAACATTAGAGCTCAGTGGTCTGAAGAGTCTTTAACTTTGGCTTTAAATGCACTAAGGATCGGTTGGATTAGCCAACGTGAAGCTGTTGATAGATTTAGAATTCCTAGACAAACGCTTCGAAATAATTTGCGAAGTGGGACAGATCAAAGAAAATTGGGGAGATCTTCAAATTTAAAGACGGAACAAGAAAAAGATTTAGTCAATGTTCGCTGGCTGTGCTTTAACAACGAATTAGGAAAAGAGAGAGAGAAAAGCGAAAGTTGAATAACTCGTTTCATGAGTTGATGGAAAAATCATACTTAGTAAAAGAGAAAAATGACAAAGCTCCAAGTCGTTAGGCTTTAAATTATAAAGGTCAGGGGGTTAGAAACAGTTTGTTTCAGAGTTTCAGCAAACTGAACAGCAACAACCAAGTACCAGCACTTGCAGTTCTACTTCTCAATGCACGGTGAATAAAAGTAATTTTTTATGGTACTGTCCACTATGCCAGGAATCCCGTGAAAAAGATATGAGGCGCAGTGCCTTAATTGCAACACATGGGCCCAGGAAGAATGTTTAGGGTATTCACCTTCTGATGATGACGACTATATTTGCATCGCATTTGATGCCTAACAATTGTTTGAGTACCTACCAGAACTTTATTTTGAGTTTAAACTCTGTTAATACATTATTCAAATGCTTTTCTGTTTAGATTGTAGCCTTTTATTACATTTATATGATACGGGCCTTATTACTATCATTGGCTGAAATAAGGCCCATTTACATGGTTTTTAGAATCTATGATTTTTATTATATTACGTTTTCTTTAACTTGTTTTAGTTAATGTTTTAATTAGTATATAATATGAGTTTGTTATTCAATATATTGTTATTTTCCTGTGCATATCGTTTTTACTAAAAACAAATGTTTTGCCTTAGGTGGGCCTTATTTGTCTCAGGTACCTTATATATATATATATATATATATATATATATATATATATATATATATATATATATATATATATATATATATATATATATATATATATATATATATATATATATATATATATATATATATATATAAGGTGGGGCAAGTGCGCTATACATTTTGTCGAGTTCACCTTTAAACAGATACATAAAATCTGCTTTTTATGCTAGAGAGATTATTAGTTTTGCAAAAGAAACTTCTACCACTTCTGTATTGTTCTGTGTCATAGGATTTCGCGAAAAATCGAAATTTACATGTTTCATAAACGAAAAGAAAAAAAAGGTCCCTAGTATGCACTTGCCCCATAAAATGGGGCAAGTGCATAACCCAGCCTTCGAAACGTTACAAAGACTAATTAGTGCTCGATGGGGCAAGTGCCAGATAGTTCGATTCCTGATGTTTGAATGGTTTTTGAATTTTTGCAAATCGGAGCATAACTCTCTGAGATACAGAGTTTGACAGCTTGTCGAACATAAATTTACTGGGTGGTTAGAAAAAAATCAATTTAAAAATGTGATCAACGTTATATATTTATTTCCATTGAACAACTCAAACATATATAATAAAAAAATTCAACAAATTCGCAAGACTTTTCCTCACAAAAGGGTATCAGAATTATGTAGAATATTCAAAATTCTACAATACAACAATAAAAAAAAATTTTTTGGTACTTTTACGTAACTAGGAAATAAGTAAAACAATATTCATCACTGAATGTTGTAACTAGATAAATCAATATTGAAAATAGCTTCCCCTCGCCTACCAATTTTTGATGATATCATTGGCTCATCTTTATCAAATTCATTGATCGTTTTCTTGCCCAAAAATTGAACGATGCCCCAGTCACCAACAGCCATGTCATTAACTTTTTAGAAGTCTTAGCATCTTCTCTCTGCAATCTCTTCTTCTTCCATTTTTCTTAAATAAAATGAGGGGGCAAGTGCATAGCATCCTGCACTTGTCCCACTGTTGACTAGCGCACTTGCCCCGACACCTCAATTTTTTGAGGTAAGTGCAGAGTACAGCCTAACTCAGGTGAAATGAAAAAATATAATTTAATTCAAGTTTTATTCTAGAACTACAATATTAAGATTATGTACTTAGTATGAGAAATATGCAAAAAATTGTAAAATGTGGTGGATCAACTGAGATGACCTAGAGTCCTTCCAACTTGACACACGAGACTAAACCACATGGTCATTTGAAACCGCGCCAATACTGAAGCGCACTGCCCTGGAGCGCCTCTACTGGCAAAGTTTTTATGGTTATAAAATTCGCAACAGAACCCACAGATGGTAGCTCTCTGACTCAAGCTTAACAGGACAGAAGAGGGCTACTATGCACTTACCCCGAAAACGCACTTGCCCCACCTTAGGGAACGTACCCAAACTACGTGACCTATTTTTTACAACTTTTTATCCCCCTCCCCCCCCTCGGTGACCATCCGTAGTATATTTCAAGACCCCCTCCCTCCCCCTCTAGTTTCCACGTAGTAATTCATAAATATGATTTTTAATCATTTTCTTGTAGATAAAAAGTTACAAAAAAATAATTTGGCTAATATTTGTCTTTATTAATACAACGCTTGCGGCGTGACGATAAAAGTGCGTACAGGGTGGGCAAATTTCGATGTTGAATGATTCACAATTAATTAGATTTTCTTTTAATTAGTTGAAAATAGATTTATTAGGTTTTCTTCTTCCTGGATAGCCATTGAAATATATCTCAGATGTAATATCACAACTGTTATTACTTTGAATAAAGCTTTCTAACATATCATATTTCTCGTAATTTTTGTACGACATCCTGAATTTTACGATTAAATCAGTTAATTGATATCATGATGGAAAGAAATGGACAAGCTCTGTCATAGATGTCACCTGCCTACATGGAATAGATACATATAAAAAACGCAAAAAGTAATGAACTAAAATATTAGTGCCTAAAGAATGTAAAAGTTATTATCTCGTAACTTCACAAACAACCATGATATGCATACTTGTCTTAAAGTGGAAAAATGAAATTTTTGTTTATAACTCGAAAACTAAAGAAGACGACGAATTTTGGGTTTCGCCAGTGAATTTGTCTCGACAAAAGAGATTGAGTGTGCGCCTTCCATTTTTTCTACCTTCTATTGTTACTGAGATACTCCATACAAACATCGAAAATTGGCCACCTTGTACATACCTATAATTTACAAGTGAAAAAAATATTATCAAGAAGAAAAAACATAAGTACCAGGAACTTAATTTACTAAAACAAAAGTATTTTTTTCTTTTATTCACATTTATCTTTCATCTCAATCATGTTCAACGAACACGTTTCCAGAGGACATTGACTACGTGACAAAAACCTAACCCCTATCCCCGCCCCTGTGACCAATCGTAGTATTTTGAAGAACCCCCTCCCCCCCTGAACGGGTCACGTAGTTCGGGTATGTTCCCTTACCTTATATATATATATATATATATATATATATATATATATATATATATATATATATATATATATATATATTACTAATATTATGACTCCGAATATTGATATAAATATTGCACACGTTAGCGATGTTAATGTTAGGCGTTCATTTATTGGAGATATTTGTGCGTGCTTATGCAAACTTGGGAATGGCCTACACAGAGTCATAGTAGCAATTTACATTTCTCCGAACCCAAAATTGGGCGAGAATATATGATATGTTCTTATTTCAGTTACCATAAACCTATTGTTTCAATGATAAAAATTCCTGAATAACCTACATGTATTGCAAGATAATAAAAATATTTTAAACGATATTAACTTCTCATTTATTCGATAAAAGAAAAAAAAATTTTTTCTTATCAATCACCACGCTCAAAAAGTATAACTTGAAATAATATCAAGAAAAAAGAAAAAAAATACTGCATAAATAAAAAATAAATAAATAATTATAATTGCACCATATTCTTCATGTGTTCAAAATCATCATAGCTCGCTGAGTTCAAAACTTCAGCTTTATGCAACAATGTTGAATATTCTAACCGAGAGAATTACAGCAGCAAATAATTCAAGTAGAACCGTAAAAAATCGAAGAAAACCTGAGTACCAAACATTCGTTAAGATAGGAATCTTAATTAAATTGGCCACGAAGATAACACCATACGCGCAAAAGAAATGTCTGAAAGGTGCTTTCAACTTGACCGCTGCTCGTAACTGGACAATAGATGTCCGAAGGAATGGTACAGAATAAAACAGAGCCTTTGTACGCCTCGGGAGAGAATTCAATAAAGACTGCTTTCTGAGTTTGTTTCACTAATAAACAAGCAGTGTCGAATGAAAGGTCGGCAGTAGCCCACCTTTGTTGAATCCCTACACGAGACCCGGATTGCTTCCAAATCATAAATTGTTTTCGGGAAACTGTTTTAAAAGAATTCGGATACAGAACTGCTTACAATATCTAAGCCAGTGGCGTAGCTTCGTCGATAATTGTTAATTGGAATCATATATCACATGAAGTGAACACGAAAAATTCTTCAATAATTTAAAAATTATCAAACAAACTTCTGAGGAATGCCCCAGTGACTTATAGAAAATATCAAGTCACCCAGACTCAAGAACTACATACAGCTGTTTCTATCTTATTAGATCTCTTCAGTGCAGCTTACTTAATTCGGAGTGAATTGGCATATTTCTAATTGTTTCCCAGGACAAATCGCGGCTGAATTATACTATACGGATAACAAGATAACAATTAATAATCATAATAATAATTTATTTATTTATCACAGACTCCAAAACAGTTTCACATTCAAACTAGTACAGGAGCCTTTAAAACAAATTACAAAATCCCCACAATAAAAATCCAAAACCAAAAATAAATTCATACAAAAACGCTATCAGAAATATTAGATATTTTGCACATAAAGAGAATTCAAATACTTCCTTAGGTTATGGCACATTTTTTTAAGTTGTCTTTGTTCCTTTTATCATTAGTGGGATGGTATTATATTTTATACAACCTTGATATATGGGAGCTTTTTGTCCTCTGTGTGTTCTGGCATATTCATTCCTGAATTCCTCTCTTCTGCGTGTTTGATATGCGTGAAAATCTGACTGATGGATGAGTCCTGCTTGAGTTTTTATGCTTCAATTTTTTATAGAATAAATAAGTTTAGGAGAATGTATCAAGTCAATCTGGTCGTTCAGCAAGATCTCTTTTGCATATTGGTTGAGTTTAAAAATTTCAATGATTCTACGTAAGTGAGCTTGGTTCCTTTCGGTAATTTGTGCATAATTTGAAAGTTATCTATTTGCGGAAACGGGTGGTGGTTTTCACGGCAATGTTTTGAAAACGTTGAATCCGTTTTATTTTTCAAAAAAGATTGTTGGTGTTCTTTAAATCTTGTCTTGAACGATCGACCAGTCTGACCTATATACACTCCTTCATATACAGGACAAATCAACCTATAAACTCCTGAACTTTCAGTAGTTAATGTTATTTTCAAAGTTTGACTGAGAATATGTGGATGTGGATAAAGCAATTTCAATGACATGTATGTTTTCTGCAGACATTTTCCAACGTGTGTTCTGAAACGAAAATCGGATGACGTCAAAACTCTGTTTAATTGTCATCTCCTGATGATCTCAACTTAGTCAGGAAACAGGTTTTATGTTAATCAGTACTGTAATTTAATTTTCTCAATGCATAACTCAACATTTAGTATGTATTTTGACGAGGAGTAGTTTAAGCTTTTCTGGAAGACAGCAAATTCCGAAAGTAGTTCAGGAACAACCCAGGGAATCAGGTGCAGAGTTCCAGGCATGCGAGAACAATGTCCCAACGGCAGCGCTTACACCTTTGTACCGTCCTGCGATAAAACATTCCACCCGGAGGACTAGAGCGCGTTATCACGTAGAAATCGACGAGGAGAAATCTTAATTTCCCCCCCGTTTAATTGAAACTACCAAGATGCATGACGACGTGACCAACGCTTCATTTCCGGTGGGATCCGGACTTAATGATATTACTCTTATCTTCGATAGGGTTGCCTTGCCGTCCGAGAGATCTCTTTTTGGCGGACGGTCGTTTTTCTCCCAAGGGGATTCAGGGGTGGAGGCGTAATTGAATCTGAGGTTCGACGGGGGCAGGGAATGAGATTATCTGAAAATATACTGAAGTCCTAAATCGAGTCATGTTACGGAAGTGGCAGATTTACCGTTTGAATGGTAATGAGATTATTTAAATTTTCCACTTGAGTTAGAACAGGTTTTCACTATTTTTATCGCTTCAGTTCGTAAGCAGAAGGGGCGCTTTTTTTGAATGTGTTTATAACATATGTGGAAAAACCAATACTTTTTTTACACGCCTGCTTTAGCTTTACCTGTATAGAGTGGAATCTCTCAACCCTTTTCATTTTTACCGACCTCAAGGCTTTTGATTATTTTTAAAATTTGAATATGTGATATTGTCACACATTCTGGAACAAATTATATAAAATATAGAGTCCCCTGATTGTTATTTACTTCTGGTTTCATTCTGAGAATAAATAAGAAAATAAATTATAGTTTAAAAAACTGAAAACTATAGCTTCAATAGCAAACCCACTTAACAAGAAGAAAATAATTTATTTTATTATAAAGGAGCTTGATAACAAATGTTAAGAATATTTTATTGCAACCTATTTATACTAGGTAATCATTCCACTGCATAATGAAAATAGGGCGATGAGGTTCAGTTTGGACCTAGTGTGAATCTGTTGAAATCATAAGGCTTTATTTTTGGTGACTATTGCTCAATGGCATGTGCGATTTTCAATTTTGTAAACCACAACAATGCTCTGTGTTACCATCGTCTCGACTATGGTGCAGATCGGTTCTGTGGTCTAGTCGGAGAAGCGTTACAACCAAAAGCTCAAGATCAGAGAAGAATGGAGCTTCACCCCAAAAAGTACAGTAATTAAAAGAATAAAGCAAAAAGCACTCTCTTTTATAATAAAATGAATTATTATCTGCTCCTTAGTTTAGTTTGTTATTAGCCGTGTTTTTTCAGTTTTTTCGAACTATAATTTATTTCTTATTTTCATTTCAATTGGATTGTCTCGAGTTTATATATGTATATTATATTATATTGTATATATATATATATATATATATATATATATATTTTATATATACTATATATATATATATATATATATATATATATTTATATATATATATATAAATAATTATATATATTTATAAATATATATATAATATTATATTTATATATATATATATATATATATATATATATATATATATATATATACTATATATATACAAATAACTGCAAAAACTTTCTATCAAATGAGGGTTGTATGCAAGGCAAAGAAGGTAGATCTTCTATAGCAAAAACCTATATATTTCGGTACATATCTGCACCATCTTCAGGGTCTGAAAAAACACATATATTAGAGTACATATCCTATTTTTAACGTCACAATTACTTACAGCTATGTGATCAATATATAAACATAACGAGCAAAACAACCAACATTCCTTGTTTTGTAAATATAACATCAAAATTCAAATTCAAAAAGTGAGCTCAACAACAGTTATGATATATCAATTTAAACAATGTCACAAAGTGAGGTTACCTTTGCACACAGAAACCGAGTGATCATAATGAAAAAACCACGGAATGAAAAACCAAAAAATCGAAACACCGTGAAACCCACGTCTCAACCAGATCAAAAAACAGAAAAGAGAAACAACATGAGGACTGTCCACCGACTTCAATCATGAAAAATGGTGGATGCGCTAGAAAAATATAAAATTATGAACAATGAATATTCTTAACTTTATAAAGAAATAAAAAACTAACTTTTCAAAGTTAGTTTTTTATTTCTTTATAAAGTTATGAATATAAACCAAGTAAATGCCAATTCCATTCAATGAATATTTTAAAGACTGGTGAGTTTGATCCAGCAAAAGGTGAGATGAATTCATTGATTTGGCTAAATCGCGAAATTCTGTCTTGAGACGATAAATATCGAAAATGGAAGAATGATTTGGCCTTGTATCTGGAAACATTTTCTGTTAGAACGGAGCAACTATTGAAAATGTGAAAATGTAACATTTCCTGAGACAATAGACGATATATAAAATGAGAAAATCCATAGAAATTTGCCAAGAAAACTCGGCTGAAATTGGCACATTTCTACTCGAAATCACGTGGGAACCCAATATTTCTCCCCTCACTATACAGAAAACGTAATCCAAAACGCAATAATCCAACCCCGTCGCACTCTCTCATCATACCAACTATCTGAAGGAAAGTCATAGTTACCCATGAAATCACGATCTCACATTTTCTCAGCGAAGCACTCACGAAAAACCCATTCATAACATCCGCGGAGGAAAGATTAATGGGGAAGTTATTGAAACGAATACGTATCAAGTTTTAATATGGGAGTAACTGGGCGAAAACTTAAATTTGACGTGACTGATTTTCATGAAAAACGGGCGGTGGAAATCGGTGCTAACGGCCCCCTAATACATAATCGAACGACGAAAATGTCCTTTGTATAAACGCCCCTCGAGACGCTTAAGCGGCTACGAACTTTGACGCCTATGCAGGAATGGATCTAGTGAGAGTTTGCTCAAATTTATATGCAATTTTAAATACATAAATCAAGCCATTAATGTCTAGGTAGTAGGCTTGTTCATTATCCTGGTAGTCAAACTACCATCTAGCTCTCCGTGATCGAATTAATTTGTGTTCACTGGAACACAAATTTGTTGCTCAAAAAAAAATGTATTCTGTGATTTTTGAGGCAAGCCAAAACATTAAATCTCATCACTATTACTTGAAAATTTTTAGCAGGTTTTCACTTTGAAACCCTGCTTATTAAAATGGGTGCGATTAGCAAAAAAAGGACCAAAACCTCAATTTAATATCTCTCTCTCTCTCTCTCTCTCTCTCTCTATATATATATATATATATATATATATATATATATATATATATATATATATATATATATATATATATATATATATCTATATATATATATATATATATATATATATATATATATATATATATATATATATATATATATATATATATATATATATATATATATATATATATATATATACCTCTATATTCGTATGTATATATTTTAGCGTTGTTTACACGATAACGGGCGCAATTTTGAAGAAACAGGGTTAAAGGTTTGTAAATAGGTAGTTTCGTATGATATCTTGGATGGGGTCGTTGTTGGTTCGAATTGGTTGACCCCCTTCGGGGGGAAAATAAATCTTGTTAATACAATAAAGTTCGCAATTTTGAAGCAATAGGGTTGAAAGTTTGTGAATAGGTAGTTCCGCATGATATCTTGAATTCTTTGGTTCGAATTGGTCGGGGGGTTGACCCCCCCTAAGAAAGAAATAAATCTTGTTTACACGACAGAAGGCGCAATTTTGTAGCAATAGGGTTGAAAGTTTGTATCTAGGTAGTTTTGTATGATATCTTGAATGGGATTGGTTTTCGTTCTAACTGATTGGGGGTTGACCCCCTGGGGGAAGAAATAAATCTTGTTTACACGACAGAAGGCGCAATTTTGTAGCAATAGGGTTGAAAGTTTGTGAATAGGTAGTTCCGCATGATATCTTGAATGGGATTTTTTTTGGTTCGAATTGGTCGGGGGGTTGACCCCCCCCTAAGAAAGAAATAAATCTTGTTTACACGACAGAAGGCGCAATTTTGAAGCAATAGGGTTGAAAGTTTGTGAATAGGTAGTTCCGCATGATATCTTGAATGGGATTTTTTTTGGTTCGAATTGGTCGGGGGGTTGACCCCCCCCTAAGAAAGAAATAAATCTTGTTTACACGACAGAAGGCGCAATTTTGTAGCAATAGGGTTGAAAGTTTGTATCTAGGTAGTTTTGTATGATATCTTGAATGGGATTGGTTTTCGTTCGAACTGATTGGGGGTTGACCCCCTGGGGGAAGAAATAAATCTTGTTTACATGATAAAGGGTGTCATTTTGGAGCAATAGGATTGAAAGTAGGTAGTTTCGTATGATATATTCAATGGGATAGGTTTAAATGCGAATTGGTTGGGGGTTGACCCCCCCAGGAAAATAAATCTTGTTTACACGATAGAAAGCGCAATTTTGGTATCATAGGGTTGAAACTTTGTAGGTAGGTAGTTTCGTACAATATCTTGGATGCTATTTATTTCTATATGAATTGGTTAGAGGGTTGACCCCCCGGAGAAGGAAATAAATCTTGTTTACACGATATAGAGCGCAATTTCATAGAAAAAGGGTTGAAAGTTTGTAAGTACGTAGTTTCGTATGATACCTTGGATGTGATTTTGGTGCAAATTGGTTAGGGGGTTGATCCCTGGGGGGGAAATAAATATTTTTTACACATAAGAGGGCGCATTTTTATTTTGAATTTGAAAAAAAAAATCATAATTTAATGAATGTATTTTTTAAACTGGATACGTTATGAAAAAAAGCTGCTCTTCTGATGCAGCTTGCAGAGATAGAGTTTTTTTAATTTAGAACATCAATTTTTTTATACGCTTTCGATTATGGAAGAAAAAAAAGTACATTTAAGGAATTCTATGCCTTTCTTCTTACCAAAAATGCCGAAGGTGTTGTAGCTGAAAAAACTGTGCGGAAGTGGCTCATTAGTTTCAAAACAGGTATTTTCAACCTTATAGCTCAAAAACGTCCAAGCCTTCCACCACAGATAGAGATGATATTAAAACATCTATCGAGTATAATCCTCGCTCTTCGACATCTTAATTAGTGGAAATGTTAGATATGAAAAATCATCTACTAGCATTTTGTGAAAGTTGCCTACATAAACCTACTTGATGTATGGGTTCCCCATTATTTAACGCAGGAAAATCTGATGGATGGCATTTCCATCTACGACTCGCGCTATAAACGCAATGCAGAGACGTGATTTCTGAAGCAACTAGTGACAGAGAATGAAAAATGGATCATTTAATATAATATATTGAGTTTAACACATCTTGGGAAAATCAGAATGAATCACTTTTAACCACCCCAAAAGACGATCTTTATACAAAGAAGGTCATGCACTGTGTAAAGGTGGAATTGGAAAGGCATCCTGTATCATTTGTTTTGTTCAAGCAATAATAAATTCAGAGTATTGTTGTAATTGTAGAACTTCGCATTATGTTTGCCACCTATCATTAGTGATATTCTTAGAAACGATGTCGTTGCCCACTTGGTCGAAGGACGAAACACTACTAAAGAGCTCGTTGAAGAGTGAAACAGATTATCCGTGTTTCCATGGTATGTGGCGGCGATGTCAAATTTTCTACATTCTCCGTTGAAGGATGAATCGGAATTCCATGACGTCGATTCTCATGGAACTACCTCCGTTAAAGGGTTTATTTGATCAATCATCAATTTTTCAAATAAATTTCCTAAAGTTTATAAACGATTTTGTTTATATACGAAGTTCGTAATGGAACAGTGACAAATAAACTAAATCAAGTGATTTTACTAATAAGAAAATAAATAAAAACAACCAGGCAAAACAGTTAAATTTTATATATGTAATAATAGATTGTATATTCATACATTCGACAAGATAAGCTCTACTCATTTCAGTAGACTATAAATTTCACCCAAAACTGTCCAAACATGTCGTAAATTATTTAACCAATATAGAATAACTTCAAAGACGATCGCCGCCAGAGACAACCACTCAGATCTGGCAAATCCAGATTATCCAGACGATAGAAATATTTCTCTCAATACGTTCGTTCTGAAATGACTTTAATTTTCTCAGAAGCTTGGGAAAATTTTTATTCGAGTCCTTAATTCTTGTTCAATTGAACTTTTACATTCTTGATTCTAGGTTATAAGCTAATGTTTTTCAACTACTAAATGAGGAATGATGAGAATAACCATGTTTATTAATTGATTAGAGAATTAAAGATAGACCTCAAACTGTGTCCGACACGAATGACACGGCAGTACTGCTAGGCGTGCGCAAAAGCTGCTAGGCGTGTGGGATCAGTTCATCGTGTATGCGTATTATTGATATTTTATCAATAAAAAAGAATTAATTGTGAAAGTGATTCTGTAGAAAATGAAGATTAGGATGATGAAGTCAGGAAATATTAGTATTTGAAAATTTTAGTGAACTACTCTATATAAATATAAAAATAAAGGTATCATGGCAATATTACAGATTACGTGTGATTTGGAATTGAATAAATGATAAACATTTTTACAAATATTCTAGTATCTATTCTCATAATGTTAATCAGGGATCGGAATGAGTAATTAAAAGAAACAAATTTTTCAAACATTTTTAAAGTTTGTTCGTACAAGAAAGTAGCAATTTCAAATCAACTTTTTCGATAAAAATTTAAAATAAATTATAGCAAAAAATGTTTATAATTTATTGATGAATTTTATTTAAGAATTGACAATGATACAGAAAAATGTAAAACAAGATACAATACCTCTATCGATGTAGTTTTTTCGAGAACATATGTGTCCTACTTAAGTCATCACAAAGCAATCACTACTATGATTGATTTTACTGATGAAGTACATATTTTCATAAAAATTAATAGTAAAATGTTTATTTTTCAACTTAAAAAAAAAGTGCGTGCGTAAAAAGTACACATGTCAGAAGTGAAACTTCTTTGGCAAACGAATTTTTAAATCTCTTTCAAATATAATACTTACTCTGAACAACTGCTTAGTTTAGTATAGGATGATTTACAAATTTATCACAAAATGTTTATTTATAAATTTAACTCACTGTTTACACACTATATACATACTAATGATAATATAAATGAATAAAAAAGATATGCTTTTACTGTAGTACAAGACGTTATGCGACAGAATTGCTATCTAAAGTTCTGATAGTTAACTACTAAACGAATACACCAACAAATAGCGTGTATTTTTTCTCGATCTCCCTTTCTCTCTCCCTCCTCTCGCTCCATGGCTATGTGCTTTATGCTACGTTCGCTCTTTCTCACTCTCCCTCAATCGGTCTCAATCGCTCTCTCCCTCTTCTTGGACAAAAATGTCCCACACTTTCGCGTTTCACTTTATTGCGTTTCATTAGTAAGAATTTTACCCTCATACGCGCAAAGAGGCTTCACTTCAAAAGCTATAATTACAATGCAATTACTCCCAAACATTGTTAATCAATTTCACTGTTCCTGCTATTTAATACATAATATATAGCAACAGAGTGTCCCATGACACCTCTCATTTTTGTTTACAATTTACGCTACTCATTATTAAATGATGGCTCAGGTGGAGAGATAACATCAAAAAGAACCTGGCTATACTAGGAATAGGCCAGCAAGAATGAAAGCAGATGGCTCAAGACCGTTCTAGGTGGAGGCTAATAGTTAAGGCAGCCAAGACCCAACCTGGATTGTAGTGCTACGGAGTAGTAAGATGGATGTTTCAACTTCATCCTAGCTTCTTAGAGTTGATCTTACGTACGTAAACAAGGAAATCCCGCCATTTAAAACCACGTCAGACCGAAAATCATCTAAGTCGCATACTCAACACGGAACTTGTCTAAACTGAACCGGAACGATCTGCATTGTTCAACAGCCGCAACATTGTAGATACTTTGCTCAGAACCTCGAAGTACGTCAAATATTCAGTCCCTCCCTGAATTTCCTCCATAAATGCCATAAAGGGGGTTATAAAGATGGGAACGATAAGTTATATTACGCGGATATTGAGATATGGCGAAGCGCGTTTGGGGCATTTCAGTAGTTACAGGATGCCAGTCGAGTATTAGACAAGATATCACGTTTTAAGCCGAACTGCGAAGGAATCTTAATTACCTTCTTAATTGAATCCATGAGCGACGTGAGAAAACGACAAAAAAGCTCATTTCCGTCGAGACCGCTCCGCGCTTCGAGAGATTCTAGCTACGTTTGATGGATTTTTCAATATTTGTCCAAAGTTTTAAAGTACATGTTCGACCACAATTTCAGCAAGGAATTAAACATCTTCTAAACTTAAGCAGTTGACTATAATTACAAACTAGATTTGATAGACCAAACATATAAATTTATTATGTAATAAACTTGCAGCACAAATGGTCTTACAAATACGTGATTGCAACTTATAATTAACGTTCGTTACCAGTACTCAATGCAATATTAATTTTTCCATGAAAAGACTGGGGCTATTTACGATTCCTGAAATTTTTTTAGGTAATTTGCAAATTCAAGATAAGCCTTAAACTATTAGTCCGGGAGCCAGTAACATGACAAAGTTCCTCTCAAGCGATAAATAGTGGAATGCATCAAAGAGTTGTATCATAAAGCTTAGTAAACGTCAGCTATGGTTTCGTGGGTGGAATGAGCGGTGGTAGCCTCCCACGCATGAAAAAAAATATTTATTCAATTATTTCCTCCTTAGTAAAATACGCTTGAAGGGTCTAAGTTATACCGATGATCTGGCTACAAAGCCCCTATTGTAGTATAGGGATGGAATTTTGAGTAGAATCGTAATAAATTTAGTACTTTTCGATTCAATTCCGTAGCCTAGTATTCTCAGTGAAAATCTAGTATTCTCAACCAATATACGCAATTTTATTTTGCGCAGCTCTGTGTTCTCTGTTTTCTTTACCTCATTCGTTCTTTGACGTTTCGTTTAGACATTTTAGAATAAATCAACAAATTATATAACTTTCAATCGAATTTCGCTGCTATACTATTAGCCCAGTCAATGAAGGTTTTGATAGAAAAAAAATTAACGTAAAGCTGAATTTTTCACCATCGATAAACCACTAAATTTGCATATTAATTTACATTGTTGCTGAGCGTATGTTCTAATAGAACGAGCTCATGAGGAGACCCCACTAGAGTGGAGGCCTCACTATAATAAAAAAAAACCACTAACAGAGGATCATTTTCACAAAAGTCCCCAAAAATCCATATGGAGTTCCACCCCCAACCCCACCTCAAAGAATGAAAATTTCAATATCTACGGAAATTATTGTGTTTGTTATAAAATAGGCTATAATAATGGTCCCCTTTATTTTCACGGTAAACATATTAGTTGTTTCATAAATAAATGTAAATGCGCGGAAAAATAATTTTTTAAACCTAACATACTGTATTTTTTGCGTATACGCTTTTCGGATGTCATATTGCAGGAAAAAACTTTGAATAAAAGTTGAAGATTATTTTATTGCAAATTTAATGATGTAAAGGTTGATCATTTTCGTGCTGGGTGGCGTAGTAGAGGTAGAGATGCAGCAATTTTTGGCTGCGATTACGGGCAGCCAACAAACGGACGGTCGACTATTTCGTTAGTCTGTCGTGTTAGAACTTGGAAGTTACGTAGTCTATATATTAACTAGCGTATATACTCATCAAGCTTTACAATTTGGATTAATATAATAGAATAGAAATTTATTCACTATCAATAACTACATAGCAAGTCAATAGGTACAATCAAATCTCAACTTAATACAAATAATTGAGTATAAAATCTCATAAACATCACAAACAAGCATACTTTAATGCACTTAAAAATAAAAATCACAAGCATATTCAAATATACATAGAAATCACATGTAACAGGCGCTTAAAAGTCATTTGACATAAATTCTTCAATGCTATAGAAACAGCTTTCCATTAAGATTTTCTTTAGTGTTCTCTTGAACTCTGGGTTATTCAGATTCTTGTAGTTGAAAGGTAGCTTATTATATAATTTAATGCCGATATAATTAAAATAATTTTGTGTTTTTTCCAAGCGATGTTTGGGAAGGATATAGTTATCACGTTTTCTTGTATGATGTTCATGGAAAGATGTGTGTTGGAGAAATGTTTCCTTGTGTTCATGAAAATGAGTCAGACACTGCAGAATGTAACAACATGGAAAGGTCAACATCCCTAGCGCCCTGAAAAGATCTCTACAGCTCGTTAACCGGGACACTCCAAACAACGCTCGTACTGCTTCCTTCTGCTTCAGGAACACTCCCGTGCGAGGCTCCCCAAAGTATGATACTATACGTAGCCAATCATGTGTTTGATCTTGCGGATGCTAAAAATAGCTGCACTGAGCTTCCTGCAAAGGATCCCAACATGTGCGGACCATATCAACGAACTGTCCAACGCAAAACCCAATAATTTAACCTGATTACACAGAAACTAAAATATATGTACCAAAAAGAAATTTGGTGCACAGTATGAAGCGATCTAGAATTATAATTTCATACACTATTGCTTATGCCTGTTTTGGTTCGAGGGGCGGGGGATTTCTCCAACCATTTTATTTAATGGCCGCTCCATTATCCACCACCAATGGACCCGCCGTGTCTCCGACTGCAAATCCGGCAACTGTTTAAGGTTGTTTACGACAAAGGATGATAGCAGCTTCAACAGAACGTCTTACAAATACGTGATTGCAGCTCATAATTTACGTTTGTCGCCAGTATTCAATGCAATATTCCTTTTTCCGTGAAAAGACTGGGACTGAATTATTTACAATTCCTGAAAATTTTTCTAGGCCTAAAACTATGTACAACGAAAAACACGATAGCGTTGCCAGGCGTACGCGACAGCCGTATTTGTATAATTCGTAGAATTATAATTGTAAGCAGCTGGTAATTGTTGAAGTGAAATAACTATGAACCCATTACATCAACTATATCATCCAATACGGCAAACAGTAAATCAATTTCAAAATATTCATAAAAACTATTAAGTGTTGTTCAAACTAGTATAAATTGGGAAATTCTTCATTTTTTGCACGACTTCTAAACCCATCCAATTTTCCAGCTAATACTAGCGAGCATGATTGGGTCATTAGAAATTCATTCCGTTATTGGAAGCTCAAGAATCGAATTTTCGTATTTACGAATCATAATAGGTGAAATTGCAAGGGAAGCTTGAATATGAGAAAACTAAACCCCGAATACTTAAGTTTTTATTTCACAACGCTGATGCGCAAAATATGCTAATCTCGAAGACTTATATATAATGGAACGGGAGAAAATGTTTTGCAGTCCAGAATTCGAAATCAGAAAATAAATGTGTACGCTTTTCAGAAAAAAATTTTAATTTTAGAAAACTTTATTTTTTCAGACTTCAATTAGAAGAATCTTCTGAGTTATTCAATTCTTCATCGAATTTGGCATTCTGATTTCAAGATTAAGGACAGAGAAGATATTTAATTCAATTGAGATCAAGATTTAATTGAAATCTCGATCTCTTGAAAAGTTGACTTTCTTAGACTTCAATTTGAAAAACCTTTTGAGTTATTCAATTCTTTATTGAATTCGGCATTCTAATTTCAAGATTAAGGACAGAGAAAATATTTTATTTAATTGAGATCAAGATTTAATTGAAATCTTGATCTCTTGAAAAGTTGACTTTCTTAGACCTCAATTTGAAGAATCTTCTGAGTTATTCAATTCTTCATCGAATTTGGCATTCTGATTTCAAAATTGAGGACAGAGAAGATATTTAATTTAATTGAGATCAAGATTTGATTGAAATCTTGATCTCTCGAAAAGTTAACTTTTTTAGACTTCAATTTGAAGAACCTTTTGAGTTATTCAATTCTTCATCGAATTTGGCATTCTGATTTCAAGATTAAGGACAGAGAAGATGTTCAATTCAATTGAGATCAAGATTTAATTGAAATCTTGATCTCTTGAAAAGTTGACTTTCTTTGACTTCAATTTGAAGAACCATTTGAGTTATTCAATTCTTCATCGAATTTGGCATTCTAATTTCAAAATTAAGGACAGAGAAGATATTTAATTTAATTGAGATCAAGATTTAATTGAAATCTTGATCTCTTGAAAAGTTTTTTTTTTTAGACTTCAATTTGAAGAATCTTTTGAGTTATTCAATTCTTTATAGAATTTGGCATTCTAATTTCAAGATTAAGGGTAGAGAAGATATTTAATTCAATTGATGTCGAGATTTATTTGAAATCTTCATTTGATTTTGAAATCTCATTTAATTTTGATAACGAAAAGTTCGTATGATACTATTTATATAAAATTCAAATTTGTTTTCACTTATATGGATATTTTGATGGCGAAATATTCAAGGACCTATTACCATCATATAACTATATGCTTTTTTATCTCACTAGGGTCCAATAGTTCAACGCAGTTTCAGAACGACGAATATAGGCTTGTAAACATTGTACATTACCAACTAATTAATTATTTGAACCACTGAAACTCAGAAATATACACAAATACCATACCCATCCCAAGATTTGAACGCAGGACGCCTGTTTCACGCATGATCTGCTTCACAAGGCGTGTATTACTATATATAGACAAAGAAAAATGATATGAGAATAATTGAATCAATAAATCGTTCACAATGGTTAATTGATCATTACAGTACCAGTGAAATATTGGTTATTAGGATTTTTCAATTCTACAACATTCAAATTGAGATAAAAATATCGATGTTTGGTAAATCGAAAAGACGCCGAGCTGCGTCATCCCCAAATTTTTGTTATTTTACAAAAACATATTATTTCGTATCTTGATCAATAAGGAGAGGCAACTGTGAAGGTGAGCAAAATCTCATAACTAATGAGCAAGCATGGACTATCTATATTGAAATGGGAACAGTTAAGGAATAGTTAAAACCACCAAATATCAAAACATCAACCTTCTAACCAATCTGCAGAAGCTGTGGAAGTGCTCGTTTATACCACCAAAGGCCTAAAACGTATAAATTTTAGATATGTTATTCACTATTAATTTGCGCTCATTCAAACCCCTTCCAATTCAATTCTTTCCTCAGAAGTTTGGAATGCCGAAATTGACAGTTTTGTTCCGCCTGAAGAAGCACTCCGGATAAAATCTTTCAGGTCATTTCGTCTGATTTTAGCCTCTAGAGAAGCCAAAACGACGGAATATCTATATATATATATATATATATATATATATATATATATATATATATATATATATATATATATATATATATATATATATATATATATATATATATCAGTGGCGGCTCGTGAGGTTCTGGTTTGAGGAGGCTACAAGAGGTGTTAAAAATACACCATAGGCGAAAAGTTTTAGGATTTCAAGGTCAATATAATTTAAAGAAAATCAAAGTAAAACAAGCACCCTAAGCTATTAATTTGTTTTCACTTTCGAGTGTCTACCTTGAAACCTACAACTCCTATTTACAATATTCACAAAAATTCTTCTCAGCCAATTAATCAATTCATCTATTCATCAAATTTTTTCTTTCACATAATAGGTACCTACCTACATACTTAACGAATTTTTTAACAGCTGGTGAGAGCAAATGAAAAGTTATTATATATTTTTGAAGATTAGCGGGATTCTGCGATCTTTAACGTTAGCAAAATGATCTATAATATCCTCCTATAAAATTTTTTGTCTTTCGCCAAAAGTTTTACCAATTCCTTTTCAATAGACAACAAACTAATAGTTTTCAAACGATCCTGGCTCATTGAATTTCGTAAATAAGTTTTAATTCTCTTAAGAGTGGAAAACGAGCGCTCTACGGAAGCTGATGTCACCGGGATAGAAACAATTAGACATAAGAGTTTATAAACTTGGGGTAATTCTTGATTCAAATCATTATCAAAAAGATATTTAATAGTCCTCACATGATTTTCATTTTGCCCCAAAATTTCATTGTCATTATAAACAACACACAGTTCACTTTTTCATGGCCACCTTATCAAAAAAAGTGTATTTTTGACATAAATTTTCCAAAAGGTTATCTGGAAAATTAGCCGAAAATCCGGTAAACAAATTTTTATTGAGTAAGTCGAAGAAATGCAGTTCTTTCAAATCAGAGAACCTTATTTCTATTTGACCACTAATAGTATCCAAAATTTCATAAAATATTTGCTTATAGTGAAGCTCCATATCTGTGTAACTGAATTTCTTTCGTTTTGGGCTAAATTGAGTCGTATCATCAGTAGCTTGAAATACAGAAAATAGTTTTTTAAAATAAACTTCTGCACGAAATTCTGAAATTTTTTCCAAAACAAACTTGAGCCGATTTCGTCAGTAAATTACATCTGAAAACTTGTGCTGTAAGATTTGAAAAACTATTTCTGTTTGTTCAGAAATTAATTTAAAGATGTTTAAAAAATATATAAATTCCTTATCTTGTAAGTAAGATATTAATCCGCGTGCTGTATTTAAAGTTACTTTATCGGTGAAAAATTCCTCACTTTCAACTAGGTATAGAATTAAATCCTCAAATCCTAAGCGGCCCCAAACAGAGACATTTTCACTAGTAAAAAGTAAACACTGCCAACAAAATAATTTATTTTTTACCTGTGATCCGGTTAGGCAAGGATGTCTCTCATAATGTATTAAAACCGCGGTTTTGTTTTCTGTTACGCTGCACCAAATTGTTTAATTCAGGGGTAGGTTTTTTTATTTTTATCAAAACTTTATCCTCATAACTTAGGGCACTAAAGTTATGGGATAACAAATATTCCACTAAGTCACCATTGAAATTTTTGAAATTAATTTCAGTAATCAAACTGATTTTAAAACAGTACGCGTAACGCGAGCTGATTCCGGCGTCCATTATTCAGACAGTACGAATTAGGATCATACTACGATTCAATCAACGACTTTACTCGATGTCAGGGAGATTCTATAGTTGTGATTGGTCGACATTTTATAAGACTGGACTTTATCGGTATTGCCATGTACATGTGTTTTGGTTTTCTATTTCAATGAAGTATTCATTCGGAGCATTGTTTTTGAGTGGTGTGAGTTTGCTTTTCTGTGGCAGGCATAATGAACGTTGAGAATATACCTTTCTAAGCTTTCCGCAGCGTTGCCACAAATATTGAAATGAATGAAATGCAGTAAATGTAAATACCTTCTATCTTAATTAATAAATTATATTATATAATGTAGGTTGAAAGGAAGGTAGGTGCATAAAATAATATGATTTTGATTAATATGAATATGCTGAATGCTGACTATTCAATATAATATATAATATATTAGTGATACACGGAATATTATTGAGGAGGCTTAGCCTCCTTACCCTCCTTTGACTAGCCGCCCCTGATATATATATATATATATATATATATATATATATATATATATATATATATATAAATATATATATATATATATATATATCATATATTTATATATATATATATATATATACACCAAGATAAAGAAATTACTCATAAGTAGAATATAAAAACGTCTTTTGCGTGAAAATCATGAGAGAAAGGGATAGGAAACCCTAAAATGATTTTGAAGGAAATCTAATTCTGCGTCAAAATATGCCATTAAATACAGGATGTTTCATTTAACTTTAAGAAGTTATTCAATGAAAAATTTGCCCAAACTTTGATGCGTTTCATCACTCTTTAAAATATTGAAATAAAACTTTTATGTGGTAGTTAACTTTAACTTTTCAGCTAAGCAGTGAATTCAGCTACAAGCAGCTCTTTACATATTACAGGGTGTAAACAATTTTTAAATTATGGTCCTTATTTTTTAATTTCTCATATTTTCTCAGCAACTGTTAGTTTTAGGTATAGGAAATATAACAGTAACTTACCTTTATTTGGTCTATAGTATCTAAAAATATTAAAAAATGTAAGATGTTCCATTTCAAAATAATTTTGGGATATGCTCCTCGTGGACCCACATAGGACTGTGCTCAATTTTTTTCCACTCTCTTCATTTCTTATAGAAACACCTAGACGAATGTGGTGAGCCACTATATATATATATATATATATATATATATTTATATATATATATATATATTTATATATATATTTATATATATATCTATATATATATATATATATATATATATATATATATATATATACAGGGTTGCGATAAAGTATGGAACCAAGAGACTATCTTTCGAACGAAAAGGAGAATATTTATGAAATTTTGTAGGTAAGTCCAATGGCGCAAAATGCATCTGATGAATGATTTTTTGTTGATAATATACTTCCGGTTGTACCGGAAATAGACCCTAAGTCGCTTATTCTAAATAGGATACCCTATATATTATTACATTTTTGGATTCTACTTAACATTCTAGGCAGATTCTATGCATCATGTTCTATACCTAAGTCTAAGCGTTTTTGACATATTTAGGTTTTTATGTCAAAAACGACGATTGCAAGCCCTAATATAATTATCAGTTGTTCCTATAAGTAAGCCTTTTTTACTTACTTTGGGTTAGATTCCTTGTTGAAAAGGACCTACTTCAATAGATTTTGTATAATATTTGGATAACTAGTCATACAGGGTGTGCAAAAAATAAGATCTAAAATGAGATTGAGAAAACTGACAAAAATCAATTCAACTTCTTTTGAGTTTTTTACATTACCGTAAAAAAACGTTCAGATAAACAAATTGATGTTGTGTGTATGCATATGTAGTAAGTAATAAACGAGTATAACGATGATTTGAAATGTCAAATACGATCGTCGCTATCCTAGATCTAATTGTTTAACGCTTGAATGCAAAATTGCCATATAAACATATCAAATTGGCAATATTTCGAAAACTTCAAATTTTAGGTGAAGATAACCTCATACAAAGTTACCTTCTTTTTGAATGCTTAATACTACAGAATAAAGAAAATGGGGGGTTTCCATTTGAAAAAATTGATTTTTGTCAATTTTCTCAATCTCATTTTAGATCTTATTTTTTGCACACCCTGTATAACTAGTTATCCAAATATTATTCAAAATCTATTAGAGTGAGTCCTTTTCAACAAGGAATCTAACCCAAAGTGAGTAAAAAAGGCTTCCTTATAGGAACAATTGATAATTATATTAAGGCTTGCAATCGTCGTTTTTGACATAAAAACCTAAATATGTCAAAAACGCTTAGACTTAGGTATAGGACATGATGCATAGAATCTGCTTAGAATTTAAAGTAGAATCCAAAACTGTAATAATAGGGTATAGGGTATCCCATTTGAAATAAGCGACTTAGGGTCTATTTCCGGTACAACCGGAAGTATATTATCAACAAAAAATCATACATCAGATGCATTTTGCGCCATTGGACTTACCTGCAAAATTTCATAAATATTCTCCTTTTCGTTCGAAAGATATTTACTTGGTTCCATACTTTGTCGCAACCCTGTATATATATATATATATATATATATATATATATATATATATATATATATATATATATATATATATATATGTAAATATATATATATATATATATATATATATATATATGTATATATATATATATATATATATATATATACTCCCACTCTCTTCATTTCTCATAGAAACACCGAGACGAATGTGGAGGGCCATCCTGTGAATATATTTAAAAACCTCTCCTGCACCTCATTGTTGACTTTCGATATATATAATATGACCGAAAAATCAATTTCATAAAGTCCTCTTTGATGCATTCACATAAATTTCCGTAAAGCCATCAAATTTAAGTTTTCGACGTATTTAACACCCTATAAAACTCAACCCTCTGCAATATTCTTTATAACCAAGTTTGTGCTCCGTTATATAATTTAGAGTAGAATATTTACGTAGGCACCCCGCTACAGCTCTGCTTGTGGCTGTATAATAAAGTGATAAACAGTAAATAATAAACAGAAGGCGATGTGTGAGAGGAAAGTCGTAAAAGGAAAACAGGGAAAGTTGGAAGTGAAAAACACATCAAGTAAATCAAGAGGAGTCGTATAAATCGAGGTCATATAATTTACCATCCAACAAATTCCTTCCACGGCCGAGTGGAACGAGGAAAACATGATAATGATTGGCCAACAATCATCCAATTTTCTTTATAGGTCTACTCGTAAATACCTTGATGCTGAGCAAATCTAGGAGCCTGGGAACCATCATAAACGTAGGAAGAAGCAAGAAAATACTGATTAAGAATCTTCGTGGGTGCACAATCATTTTTCTTATGTTCATGTTCAACATTTTTCTCTATTAAGGAAAATATAAATATATAATCTTAGATCATATTCTTTGCGAAATATAAAATTAATAATATAAATGAAAAACAATATATAACGGTAAAATTCATTCAATATTTTTTTTGATTATCTGAGGACAAAATAATATTTTACTTCACTTTTTTTTATTTTATTTTCATTTGAAGAATTCAATTCTATTAAAAGTATGAAAAATTAGGCAATATTTCTATTTTTTACTATAAAGTCCATAAAAATTATGATATTACGTTAATTTCCTTGAAGTGCCTTATTTATCAATTTTTTGGATAATATAGCTTTTAAAAGAATTAAACAACCACAAAAAACTGCATGAGAAAGCGTTCTTCTCACACAAGACCAATAATATAATTGCCCAAATGAAAATTCATACTCACTAATCCTGTTAGGGGTTGTAGGACGCAACTTCTATTATTTCGCTTTCCCTGACTAACGTCGATTTTTCTACTGTGAATTTCACAGACTCTGAAATGGAAGTAATTTGTTTTGCAAGTAACGATCCACATTTCCCGACTGACACTTTTCACGCCTGTGTGAAGATGATGCATAACTCCCACAGAGATAATATACAGCGTTCTGGAACACTGCGTGAAAAATCATCAGGCTTATTTCGCAATTTTCAAATTTGTGATGACAGTTCTTCATTATCTTCTTTATGAAAACATTGGATGAGTTTTTTCGGAAATGAAACACTATGTCGATTCGATTTTTTTTGGAATACTTAATACATTCTCTACGAAATACAGGAATTCTACCAGCAGTCCGGAGTCATTCTAGAATGCCACCTAACGTATACATTTTCGAACGCCATATGAAAAATGAATTCTTAACTGATCATCACTAAAGAGCATGTTCACCGGCCATTTCTATTTACGATTCATCGTTGACTGGGAAATAATTATTTCTTGAATAATAACGTTGTTCAGTACCTAATAAAGGTAGTATATATATATATATATATATATATATATATATATATATATATATATATATATATATATATATATAAATATATATAATAAGTTAGGAATGAAAAAACACAACTCTCACAACTGGAGTTGTGAGAGTTGTGTTATTTCATTCCTAACTTATTAAATATGAACTCACATAGGGATTTTACCACTTCATATATATATATATATATATATATATATATATATATATATATATATATATATATATAAATATATATATATATATATATAATTATTTATTTGAATTGTTGCCGGTGAACTATTTTTAACTTTTAGATAATTATTAGCAATAACAGGCTTGGTGAATCTCAAAAAACTCGATTTTATTAAAAAGTGGCTTTTTCAAAACTTTTGAAAAAGCCACGAATGTCGTGGCGAAACGTTAACTCTTCAATAAAATCGAGTTTTATGAGATTCACCAAGCCTGTTGCTAATTATCAAAAAATTATATATATATATATATATATATATATATATATATATATATATATATATATATATAATATATATATATATATATATATATATATATATATATCTATATATATATATATATATATATATATATATATATATATATATATATATATATATATAATGGCTGCTCAGCCACGCATTGCCTCTGCTCAATAATGTATATTGTCCATACAAAATGGCAGATGCGCCAGAAAGGACACATCCAATTTCCAAAATTCTTTCACATAAAAACATTCACCATTAAAAAATATTCATATGAGCCAAGATTGGAGATAATCGGTCAACTGGTGTCGAAGTTTAGCGCTCTCATATATTCATATATGTATATATATATATATATATATATATATATATATATATATATAATCTCTTGATAATTATTAGCAATAACAGGCTTGTTGAATCTAAAAAACTCGATTTTATTAAAAAGTTGACGTTTAGCCACGACATTCGTGGCTTTATCAATTCTTTTGAAAAAATTGAAATTTCTTTGACATTTATTGATTTGAAAAAATTTGAATAGAACAAGACTACTATGTTTCACTAAAATTTTTCGGCTGTGGCCGTTCTTTGTTATTTATTACGTGCTATTCAGTCCAATATTAACATTTAAATCTGTTATTATTAGATGGTAAGGGAAACCACAGAAACCTTTACCCACGTAATGTTCGAAATAGGTTCAAACTTTTTTGATTTTGAAGAGTCTAAGAATAGGGTACTATTTATCTTTTTTTCAAAAATTTCTCATTGTGGCTGTGGCAACTTTTTAATAAAATCGAGTTTTTTAGATTCAACAAGCCTGTTATTGCTAATAATTATCAAGAGATTAGAAATAGTTCACAGGCAACAACAACTCGAATAAATATATATATATATATATATATATATATAAATATATATAAATATATATAAATATATATATATATATATATATATATATATATATTAGATGAAACAGGTCTTCACTAACAGTCATAAAGAATATTTGAAATCTTATATTAATCAATAAACAGACTCTAGTATAGCAAGCCACTGCATAATTAAAATTCCCCATTTCCGAAAATTTTTCACAGAAATGCTAATTTTTGATTTCCGCTTAAAATCTTCGACATTTAATTGAGTTTAGAATTCCATAAAGGATCTTTGAATCATCAACTGAAAATATTTGAAAATCTCCATCAACCCACTCAAGTAGACTTGTATTTTTTATATTCTATTTCAATTTTAGTCAATTTATTATATAACGTTGGATGTTTATATGGAAGCGATCCGATAAATATATTTCTAATTACAATAGTTACATTTTTATTATTTAAAAAAAATGATTTTAATTTTCCAGTATTTTCCTAATAATCTCCTCTCTTGTATATTATATGACGTTGAAGGTATATTTGAAAGTGGTCAGCTAAATGTACTTACAATTAAAACTAGTATATTTTCATTAAAGTAAAAATAGTGGTTTTTATTTTCCAATATTTTCCTATTTATTCCTCATCATATAGAAGACCATTGACAATTTCCATATTCAATAGAGCTCATAGGTTTTCGCGATTGACTATTTTGAAATTAAAACCAAGATTCTCATAAATAATAAGATTTTTTATTACCCAGTTATAAAAAAACAGGTTTTTGATTCATTAGAAAATCATTATTAGCTTAAGACAAAAAATATGAGTAATATTGTAGATTTTCCTTCTTCGAGAGGAACCATAACGTGAATCATGTTCCACTTTCAAATTAATAAATTAATTCTCTTCACCGAAAGAACTGAAGTTATAAATTGCGTCCTATGATAAAAAAAAATTTTAATATACAAATCTCGAAAACTAGTGTTTTTTTAATTATTTCTGATTAAAACGAAGTTTTAATTGGCATCGTATTATCCAGAATGTGTGAAATAATTTGTCAATATTTAGAAAGTAGAACATTTTCATTTAATTTTTTGCTATACCTACACGGTGAAAATGAAAATTAAAATTGATCGATCCCGTATTTACCCATTGTGGAGGTTTCCATGAAACTCTATATTAGTTTCAACGCGGACAAACTCCCCAGGAACCGAAGTCCGTTAACTACGATTTTCCCGGAAAATTACTTTTCGCGCTACAGGCCAAATTAGAACTTACATTCAATTTTCATCAAATATAGCAGATTTCAACTTAACTAGCTTTATTGAAAAGTTTGGTACGGTGTTTCGAGTCCTCCGAGTAACTGAGAATTTTCCTGCTGAATTGAATAATTTTCCAGGAGTTTCCGATGCCCGAGGAAGTTCTACGAGTGATTGTGTATGGAAAATATGAAAATTGAAGAAGTTGAAGTTCATAATTTTTATGGAAAAATGTTGAAGAAAGTTATCTTTGAAATTAGATGCAGATTCGGGGGAAGTTTCATACTGAACGATATTGTTTTGATGAGTATTTCTCTGAGACAAACATCTTAGGTGTTTCAATCATCTCCAAGGATTCTCAGTAGTTTTTTCTACTAAAAAATTGCACTGAAGTGAGGTGCAGGAGTTCATTTCAAATCCGTTTTATACATTCTGAATCACGATTTTTGAGTTTTTTTTATATTTGACATATATATATATATATATATATATATATTTATATATATATATATATATATATATATATATATATATATATATATATATGCATATATATATATATATATGCATATATATATATATATATATATATATATATATATATATATATATATATAATATATATATATATATATATATATATATATATATATATATATATATATATATATATATGTATATATATATATATATATAAATATATTTATATACATATACATATATATGCTTGCCATATTTTTTGTGAGTAAAACCGGGACACATCAGAATGATCCTTACCGGGGGTCTGGGGGTATTCCATACTCTCGAGTAGAGCCAGTGTTTTAAAATTAGGAGCGGAATGGTCAGTTTTAAACCTTTTTCCAACTTCGCAAGTGACAGGAGGGGGGATCAGGAACACTGAATTGTTAGTTCTACACCCGTTTTGAAAATAAAGAAGAGATTTTTGTTTCTTAAAAATACTTATTTTTTTTATCAATGATAGACCAGAAAAAATTTCTGGTCTACCATCTAGAAAGGAGTGTAAAATAAAATTTAAAATACTTCTTAAAATTGTTTAATTGAGCAATTACTAAGTCTTATTATTTTTGTAAAACCACAACTTTTTGTCTAGCTACAAAAACAATTATATAAAAATTTTTTTCTGTCAAACTAAAAAAACAATCAATTAATAAGTTGACAATTTTAATTTTTTCAAAACATAGCGCTCACGTCTCTTTGCCCGATAAAGTGATAGTACACACCTCTCTACTAGAAATTAAACTACTTACAGCCACTATTCATTACTTTTTACATCTTACAGCTGTTTTCCGGAATATCGATCAAACCGGGCGGGACACCGAGACAAGAGCAATATACTGGGAGTACCGGGACGTAAAGCAACCCTATACATATATATATATATATATATATATATATATATATATAGATATATATATATATATATATATATATATATATATATATATATATAAATTAATATATATATAAATATATATATATAAATATAAATATATATTATATATATATATAAATATATATATATATATATATATATATATATATATATAAAATATATATATATATATATATATATATATAATATATATATATATATATATATATATATATATATATATATATAATATATATATATATATATATATATATATATATATATATGTATATATATAATATATATATATATATATATATATATTTGAATTTATCTTACCTGTGTTGTTTTGTTATTTGTTTTTTCAGCAATTACAGGCTATTCGAGTTCAAAAACCGACTTCATTAAACAGTTAACGTTTCGTCACGAAATACGTGACTTCCTCAAAACTTTTGAAACATTAAAACCAATTTTGGGTTTCGAACTCATATGGAGTGTTATTGCTGAAAAGAGTCAAATAAATTATACCCACGTCAACGTCTTTTGAGCGTATGAAACATCGCAATACCTTCAGGCAAAATTCTAGTAGCTATTCAAAAGTTGAACATGAGGAAAAGGAGCCAGGCCATAATTATAATTACAGTTAAATCGTCAACCTTCTTTATATGAGCTCAGACCACTCCAGGCCCTTGTTGTTGTGTTCCAGTCTCTCCCATTCTCCCTAATCTGAACACTCGACTTTGAAATCCGCCACGGTACATCAACCCTATGATCTCCGAGATGTCGAGTCAGATTAAGCGAAAATTAAGCTAATTAATATCGGTTGATGAAGCCCAATGTATTTGTTGGGCTAAATGAAACAAGATGTGATTAACTCAATTTCGCTGTGACATTGTTGTTGATTTCATCTGTCTTACAAGTACATATTAGATATATCTTGAAAGGATAAAAATTACTTTCATATTTTAATCATTTTCCATAATTAGTATTTAAGTATAGGTATAGGTATCTATTAAAATACCTACAATTTGTTCAATATCATCAAAGAATAGAAGAAATAGAGTATTCTGGTTAAGTGAAGTTTCACTTCACGACGAAAGTTTCACTTCACGAAGAAAGTTTCACTTCATGACGAAAGTTTCACCTCATGACAATAGGCGTATTGTACCTAATATTCTTTACTTTTTGGCAGATTTCTCGAAAACTATGCTATTTAAAGCGATAATAATAACTGCTATACATTCCTCTGTGAAAACTATGTTTAAAAATATCCATTTTGTGCCAGAAATAAGAATAACTTAAAAAAGAAACAATTCGTCAATAAATCGACTGCCGTTGTCAACTTTGATGTACTAAGAAATTTTCGGGACTGATTCTAGATTAGAAAATTTCAGGACAAAATTAAGATTTGGAACTCAAGAATCCGTAAAGAAATTCAGAGTTTTTCACTTTTTACGGCCTGACTGAACTCATTAACTGCAAAGAGTTTGGGTAAATAAGGGAAAAACACATAGAACATCGAATTACGAAAACTCCCGTTTTTCTGGAATGGAATACGACTTCTGATGGAAAATAAATTATTCAAACAAACCGAAATACAGCAAGCAACTGTAAATTAATTTGCAACCAAATAAAAGGTCGCAGCGGACAAGACGATAGAAGATGCTGAAGAATGAGGGCGGAAACGAAGGGATTTGATTTTCGTATTCCAGAAGATAAAAAGAATCGAAAATAAGTCGAGTAATAAAGATCGGAGGCTTTCTCAGATGTTTCAGCAGCAAAAATTAATGACTGACTGACGTGAATCCGTAATAAAAGTTGTCGGTACCGTGAAGTTTGACGACTGTAGTAAAATTTTCACTGGAATACGAGAGGCAATATACTCGACCTATATTTTCACAGGATCCTCATTGGCATAACTGAGATTTTTCTCAGCGAGGGGTAACTACCCCCCTGGATATTGAAGATATCTTAAATGCTTCAACTTTGTTTTTTTCGTTCAAGTTACTTGGTTATATTTTTCACATTCTAAAAATATTTTCGAAAATTATTTTATAATCGATGTGTTAGCGAATTTTTCAATCTTTCATTTTTGGGCTTTCTAGGGTCAGCAGTCAACATCGTAGGGTACCTTCCATACCCGCGTAGTTACGCCACTGGGAATCCTCATTAATTATTCGAAAATTGGGGGCAATACTTGGATCAAATTGATATTAGAATTAAATTCTAGTAACACTTTTTTCTTAAACTTAAACCGAACTTAAACCAGGCAAGGATTTCGGTAAAGTAAGGGGGCAATTGACCCCACATCCTACTGAGATGACAAAAAAAAACTAGGAAGTACGATATTCATTATAATGTCCTTGGTTAGGTATTCATTGATCAAAATAATAATGTATAATAACAGTATTATTATTATTGAAATAAATACTTTGCAATGTTTGTTTCCACTATTTCGTGCATGACAATAATAATCGGCCATGTTTGGGAGTAGTCAGTAGGTTGCCCCTTTCAAAATCCTACCCTGGATCCGCCACTGACTTAAAAACAGTAGGTATGTCATCCTTTTGGAATATTCACCAAGCCTCTTACATACATTTATATTATCTCACAACTTGAAATTAGCATGTGGAATTCAATAAAGAATTGAATAACTTTAAAAAATTTTTTAACTGTAGTTCAAAACAAATTTGTATTTTATTCTGAAAAGCATAGAAAATTCTTTTCTAATTTGAAATTCTCGAACTGCAAAACGTTTTCTCCCGTTCCATTATAATATATAAACTCTCGCGATTAGCATATTTCTCACATCAGCGTTATGATAAAAAAACTTGAGTATTTGGGTCTTAGTTTTCTCATTTTCAGACCTATCTTGCATTTTCACCTATTAGGTTGGATTCGCAAATACGAAAATTCGATTCCTGAATTTCCAATAACGGAATGGATTTTTAATGAACCAATCGGGTTCACAGATATTAGCTGGAAAATTGGATGAGCTTAGTAATCGTGCGAAAAATTAAAAATTTAGACTAGTTTGAACAACTTTTAAATTTCATTAATATGTTGAAATGGTTTTAAGGTTTACTGTATTGGATTATAGGTATAATGAGTGCAAATTTATTTCACTTCAACAATTACGTGTTATGTACCTACAATAATAATTCGGTAAAAAGTCTTGAATCAACAAAAGAATACAATCAAAGTCAAAATAATGCAAATATGTTGCAAAAATCTGAAAAAAATAATAAAAATAATGTGGATTTATATGGTAATACTAAACACTAGTTAGACAATTGCAGTAAAATCTTCACAGGAATATGGAAGGAAATACATTCGAACTATATTTTCACAGGATCTCCAAGAATTATGCAAGCAGCATTGGCAAAATGGGTACCGTTGCTACCGTACTTGAATAAAATTGATTTCACTTGTTAATTCTAAAAACATTTCGTTGTGAACCTTCATATATAGTTATCATAGATCTATAGTAGGGGAGACCGGGTACAAAAGTAACATTTAGTACTTTCGCCTTGGTTTCTCGTTAGGTGTTATTATTTCGGTGAAATGGATATAGCCATACATAAATTCCGTTTATGTTCTATACATTAGCATCTTAAATTACCTTATTATTGTGTATTTTGCATGAATCACAGAAACTTGAAAAAAATTTGTCATTTGTTACTTTCGACCACGTTGGCGGGCCGAAAGTAACATGTTGTGGGTCGAAAGTAACAGGGCAAAGGGGTTTGTAATAAATATGATATGATATATTTAATCAAACAAATATTTATTGGAAAATTCAGTCTTCTCTATTCAGGCTCGCAATTATGGCACACATAATTCATTGACGCATTCAGTACCTATGAGACCACATATTTCATTCGAAACAATGTAAACTTTGCTCATTCAGTCGACTATTGCTAAAATTTTTTAAACAAACGAGGTAGAAGCAATCTTCGTCGTCAAATTCATTTTCCTTGTCTACAACTGCGCTAGTATTTCTAGCTTAATTTTTTTTTATATATCTTTGCAATATAACATGGCAGACAATTTTTTTTGACATTTTTTCACCATCATTAAAATGTTCTTCAGCCGCTTTTCGATAGACTTCCATGTTAGTTGTTATTCTTGCGGTGGTTATTATGCGTTGTTGCGGCATTTTTTTGAAATAAACACACACACATAAAAAGTTTACTTAGAATAAATCAATACGGGGACAAAAGTAAAATGTTACTTATGCACCCATAGGGCTTCGTTACTTTTGTACCCTACAGCATTTTTGTTAGAACATGAAAGATAACCTTGAAACGGAAAATGCTAGACAAAAACGAATTTAAGCACTGTGAAATCAATCTAATCGAGTATCAATATGGAAATATTCAGATTAATATCATCCCTTCAATACTACATAAACATATACTTATATATATATATATATATATATATATATATATATATATATATATATATATATATACATGGGCGCCGGCAAGGGGGGGCAAAACGGGCATTTGCCCCCCCTGTATTGAGAAAAAACAAGTTGAATTACAACAAAATCATACATTCATTTTTCATCAAATATAAAATACCAAAACATGTTGTCAATACAAACACACAACCAGAGAACAAACACAAAATATAAACATATTTTTTCAAGTTACTTATTCTTTGAACAATAACTACATTCTTCTGAGGCGAACCCCGTATTTATTCATTAATGCATCAAGTCGAGAAAGTCTTTTATGCTTCATAGTCGATCTTAGCCGGCTTGACTTTTCTCAATGTGCTGAAGGACCTCTCAATGGTACAGGTTTTGGCTGCAAGAGTTAATCCAATTTTGATTGCTTCCTTTACAGAGGGCATATTGCCCAATGAAAATTTAAGCAAGTCGATATATTTTAATTTTTCGATTTCTGGAGGAGTAAGTTCAGATAACTTCCACATCTCATAACAAGTTTGTGCCTCTGGCAGAAAGTTATCCAAAAGATCACCGTAGAAGTCTTGAATAGCGGCTGCTACCTCCAAAAAAATTTGGGTTTTGGATGAAGGTCAGATAAGTTGTATCCTTTCGATTTTTCTTCCAAAAATCGATCCTCTAGATACTGAAGTAGAGCTTCTAGATATGGAATGAAAATTCCTCTTCGATAGTACTCGCCCAATAACCTTAATAGATGATTTTCTGGGTTAATCTGTTTTGATGCTACGCGCGGCGTCACCAATTCAAACCCCAACTTTGCGGCGTCCTCTTCTGCTTTTTTTAGAATATGTTCAAATTTTGTTTTGCCGTCCTCTCTATGCTGCCTGATTATGTTCTTCATACAATGGATTTCTCTATAAGATATTACCAAGCTAACCAGCAGGCACATTTTCATGTTCAGTATTTTTTTAAACAAAAATCAATAATTATAATTTGATTATTTTTTAGGTATTGACAGACTCATACAAAAAACTATTCACAACTAGTATTATAAATAAATTTTAAAAAATAAATTTTCGCCGGCGGCGCTCAACCTGGAAGACACCCCCGGGCCCCCGTGTCTTACCCTCCCTGTCCTACTGGCTGGCAGCGCCCATGTATATATATATATATATATATATATATATATATATATATATATATATATATATATATATATATATATATATATATATATATATATATATATATATATATAAATCTTGAGAAATTGTTTCAGTAGTAGGTATTTGTTAATATTTGTTCAAAAATTTTTCGTCGAAACAAGCTTTTTCAAATGGTATGCAATTATTTTCAATACATATTATATCTTAGTGATGCTTGATATTCCTAGAAAATATTTTCAGACGGAAAATCCGTAACTCTTGCAAACTCTACTTTACACTATTTAAAAGAACGTATTCTTTTTAATTCCAGATGATCCATTCACGATCTTTGCTCCAATAAATTCGGCCACCAAACTCATGGAGAGTCTCCTACAAGAACCAAGTACCGTGAAACGATTACTCCTAGAACATGTATTGATAGGAACTCGTCTAGATCTCACCAATGTTACAGAAGATTCTTCAATCCAAACTGTAGGCGGAAAAACTGTACATTTGCGAACAACTAACGACTCCAAACTCTTGGCCAATGACGCCATCGTCTTAAAAAGGAAAGTTGAAGTACCGAACGGCGTCATAGTCGTTCTGGACAATTATTTGTTTCGAGAAGAAGATGTGAAGCGAAAAAATTTCACAAAGTTATCTGACATTTCAGCGTTACCGCTAGTTCATAAAGAAGATTCGAATATTCCCAAAAACACCACTTTCGTGGAAAACATTCTAGAGGTACTGTCTTTCCTGAAAAGTGGGGTTAGAGTGTTCCAGCATTTTCTATCAAGGTCGAATGTGTCGAGACTATTGAAGGAAGGTAAGGTTGGCTTCAAATCATACAACTTTACATAATAAAGAAACAAAATTCATAACAGTTTTCGAATATAGGTATACTGTTAATAATGCATGAGGCTGGTTTGAAGTATTACTTTTCGTGAGTAAAATTTTAGAGCTATAGATGTTTATAAACAATTTCAATGATCTATGGGCGACTAAAAATATTTAGAAACTTCAAGGGCGTTTTAATTTTCATTGGAACTTGGAACCCCAGCACAAAGTTTAATTCACTTATTTCTCAACAATATTGATGTAGCGATCCAAAACAGTGAAAATATTGGAAAACATAGTAACAATAATGAATCAAAAATTCATCAGAACAAAATTTACATATATAAAATCAATTGATATGTTGAAAATTATAATATTTCAGAACAGTTTTCATAATAAAAACGTAGAACCCCATTATTTTTAATTATAACAGATTTCTACGGCTGTCGCCGCCTCTCTGTCCCCAGTTTCCAATTTCGTCTATCGTAACAAGTTTCCTCTTCTAAATTTCTAGCGTCCTTTGCTTCTTTTATGTCGTCTCGCCAGCTTCTTCTTTTATGTCGTCTCGCCAGCTTCTTCTCGGTCGTCCTCTCTTCCTTCGTTCTGATGGTATCCATTCCAGGACTACCTTGGGCCATCTTCTGTTCTCCATTCTTTTGGTATGTCCAAACCACACTAGTTGTCTTCTTTCGATTTCGTCTGCTACAGTCTGTTCCTTGCACATCATTTCCCTTATTTTCGTGTTCCGTACCCTCTCCATTCTGGATTTTCGGCAACTCCTTCATAATAAATCCATTTCCGTTGCTAGTAATTTTTGTTTATTCTTTTTGCTCACATCCCATACTGCGGCCCCATAAATCATCACGCTCTCCACTTTGTATATTCTCTTTTTTGTTTCCTTTTTGATTTCTTTCGCCCAAAGGAGTGAGTTTAATGCTCCAATGGCTTTTCTTCCCTTGGTAATTCGTTCCCTAATTTTTTCATTGCTGTTGGCCTGTTTACTTAGGATAACTCCTAGGTTTTTACTCTGGTCTACTCCTTTTATTATTCCGCATTCTAAGGGTAGGTCGTTACGCTCATTGTTACCGACTAACAGATATTCACATTTACTCATATTCATGGTCAGTCCAGCTTTTCCATATTCTTCCTGGAGTTTTCTAACCATGTAGCTTAAATCGTCTTCGTCCTCCGCTTAAACAACTTGGTCGTCCGCGAAATATAGACTATATAGTCATCTCCCACTCTTAGTCCCATGTTCTTACATTTATTCGTCCACCCTTGTAGCGCTCCTAAATAAATTTTAAATAGAGTTGGTGATAAGCAGCATCCTTGTCTTAGGCCTTTGGTTGTTATAAATGCCTCTGTCAGTGTGTTGCCAACTCTTATTTGAGTAGAGTTATTTTTGTAGTACTCTCTGGTGGCGTTTATTAGAGTAGGTCTTATACTAAGTTGTTCCATGGCTTTCCAAAGTTGTATCACGGAGACGCTATCGTAGGCTTTTTCAAGATCGATGAGAGCTATGTGTGTTTCTCTGTTACTTTGCGTCCTTTTTTCGAGGGATATTATTAATGAGAAGATGTTGTCCGTTGTGGATCGGCCCGCTCGAAACCCCGCCTGTTCTTCCGGCTGTTTATTTTGGATATCTTCTTCTATTAGGTTTCTGAGGACCCGTGAATATATTCTAGCAAATGTTGGAATAACTGCTATCCCTCTGAAATTTTTTGGGAATAGTTTTCATAATAAAAACGTAGAATCCCATTATGCAAATTATTTTATTAATGAGAAACCACTCACTCAACTCTGACTTTAAAATATTAAATAGCAAATCAATTTCAGGCATTGAAATTTGCATGGAATAATTTAGATCAATTTATTTCGTTGATAATTTCAAAAAATATTTGTTGATCCACTAACTTGTTCTACTAAGGCAAATAAGTACAAAAAACTATCAAAACAATAATATAATAAATTATACTAATGTTTTTCTAGAATAATTGTTAATGTCATGGAATTTTTTTCAGATGATTTTATTTTCTTACTCACTCAACTTAGACTTTAAGATATTAAATAGGGTTTAAAATTAAACCTTTTTTTAAGCTTATTGCGCATACAGAGGGGTGAGATTTGTCGTAGTTAAAATTTATATAGAGAAGGAATTCAGAGAGATAACATTCAAATATAATATGTGTTACAAATACATCAAATGAAATTTCTCATAAAATTAATTTCGTAGACTACTCCTGCGTCTTCGCCATTTTATATAATCATTGTTTACTGTCCTACTGCCAATGGAAAACATAACATTTAAACATAAAAATTTAATAATTTTTTTTCTAATTTGGACCACTAGGGATCTCTAGTATCTGTTAATAAACAATCACAATTTTTAATGAATTATCAGAACAGAAACACTGATGAACGATAGCGTGAATTTTCCTCATCAAGCTGATGCCTTAAAATCCTGTTATTACCCATTTTCCTTACTCACGCACCGTAGATAACCCTTGGAAATTTGTGACCCCGAACCTTTGCTCCATCACCCATGTAATTTCAATTGAAGACGAATAATCTCCCTCATTCTCCACCTACAACTATTACTTCACAGGTAATCGGTAAATAATTGATGCCGGGAGCTACCCAAGAATCGCATGTTCGAATATTCGGTTTGTGTGTGGAAAACCATTTCGACAAAATTAAAGTTTAACTGGTTTCACCTCGGCCACATGAAATGAACAGTCAAATCCTGTGGAATTATCAAATTTGATGTTCGTTGTAGAGAGGCGTTACTGAAGGTAAATAGGACGCTGAAGGATTGAATTGGGTCATTTTAAGTCTTCTCACAAATAAAGCCTCAGTTAATGTCCTTTGATATTTTTATAATTTTTTTTAAATAATTGATTTAGTGGCACAATTATTTCTCATACTGGACACATCCGAGTTGTTGGGCATAAGAAGCCAGTGTGAAGGGAAATAGTCGAGGAAAAAGTATATCACTTGTTAAAGTGTAGTGCAGATATTCTAAAACAGATGTTTACTTTAAAAAGATTTTGATGAAGTAGCGGTACCCAGTTTTCAGTTGTTTGTTGAAAATTAGATAACTTCACTTCGAGAAAAATAAAAATGAATTTCTATGTCATGTTGAATTTTTGTGTTTCCTGATGCACAACAAAACCATCAAAATTTGGTTGTATTCACTCAAAATTTTGTCTTTTTCAAATTTTGGAAAAGGAGTGGCAAAAAGATGCTCAGTCGAAAATTAATTATCTAAAACTCATCCGAAATAATTTAGCCTCCTAGGACTTTCTGGAGGATTTTTGCAACCCATCTCTCTTCCAAATTGACTTAGATAGTTGAAAGTTTGTAGGAAGATTGAGTTGATCCTAAGGAAGTGCACTTTGGCGGTATAAACGTTTTTCTAATCTAATTTGTGTAGAGATTTCTTATTTTTTCATGATGTTTAAGGATTTGCACACACCGCTCATCGAGATTTAGTTAGAGAGGGTTGAAGTTTCTTACGTAGATTGAATTAATATTATTGAGGAAGCGCAGTAATGCTTTAAACTGAGAGCTTTTCAACAAGGCACCACTGTGCCACTCTGTGTCACACTACCGAACACGGTGTACGGGTGCTTGTTGGAAAGCCTTTTTGATTTTTATGTAAAACGCCAGAGAGCGCAGCCATCGTTATTTCAAAAGGCAATGGACAAGTGATTTCTGTTTCGGTTTATTAGGAATTACGTACACCGTCATCAGCCAATTTTGTATCACGTTAACTTATGAAAACTGTAAGTGAAATATTATTTATTTATTTAGCGTATGGCTACATCACAGGTAAGTATATATAACAAAAATAACAAAAACGAAAATTTCACAAACAAACACTAAGATTACAAATATATTCTATTGACTCTCTTGTCGCAATCAGGATGTCGGATGGGTTGCCACTGTAGGAACTAATTGGACAGTCCTCTACCAGGTGTTTAATAGTTTGTCTTTCAGCGCCGCAGTCACAATTTGGGGAAGGTATTTTTCCCCACCTGAAAAGTGAGTCGGAGCACCTGCCGCAATTCGTCCTTATTCTATTAAGTGCTGTCCAGATTCGTCTTGGTTGATCAAAACCTTCTGGCTTGCTTGTAACGCATGGCATATCCCGGTTGGCAGGCGTGGCCTTCTTCTCCCAGTCTTCTTTCCACCGCTCAATTATGTTGAAGTTTTCTTCAATAAGAGTTTCTGCCGTTTTCAGAGGGGGTTTTCGTGAGCGTAGCCTATTTATGGTTCTACCGGTTATTTCAACGTGGGAGCGGAGCATAGGATCGGCGTTAATTTTTTCATACTCCCTGACCAGAGCATGTTCTCGGCGAATTTGTGGAGGAGCTATGTGGCTCAGTGTGGGTAGCCAATACGCTTAGCTTGATTGAGTTGGGCTTCAACACGTTTGGTGTGTGGGCTGTTGATCCACACCGGTACACAGTATTCCGCGACGGGGTACACTAAGCCCAGCGCTGTCGATCTGAGTGTGGGCGCTGTGGAAACCCATGTGGTGCCGCATAGCTTTTGAAGGATATTATTTCGGGTTCTGAGTTTTGCAGCTGTCTTCATAAGGTGTTCTTTGAAGCTTAACGTTCTGTCGAGCATGACACCCAAATATTTTGGGTGCATATTGTGACTAAGAAGTCTGCCTTCAAAGTTTATTTTAAGTTGGTAGTTGGCCATCCTGTTGTTTAGGTGGAAGCACGATACTTCCGTCTTTGCGGCACTGGGCTGCAATCTCCAGTCGCGAAAATATCTCCCAATGGTAGCCAAGTCATTTGTTAGAATTTGCTCAGTTATATCAAACTCCTTATGGCTTGTAGCGAGCGCCCAGTCGTCTGCGTAGCCGAACTTCTTGAAATATTAATATGATATAATGCAATGATAATCATCTAATAAATCAATAAATAAAACTATTGCCAACGTTAATGCAATAAATCGTCTATAAATGTTGGTAGCACTGAAACACTACACGCTCTAACTCAACTTTTGTGTGTGTTCTTCCGTGTGTCACTGTGTCGTAGTTGGAACAAGAAGCGATGAACACTGTGTCACACAGTGTCGCTCTGTGTCGTAGTTGGAAAGCTCCCACTATTCTCCTCAACCGTCGCCATTTTAATTTGAAGATTCCATTTTTTTTTTAAGGCTTATTGGCCTCCACAGTCCCTCCAAGTTGACTTAGGTGGTTGAGGTTGTATGTAAAGGAAAACAAATATTAGGGGGAAATATGGCCTAAGTAACAAAGCTCTGCTGCTCAAGCGTTTTCTTGTTGGTATATCTTATTTCATTTTATTTTGTTAATATATACCAGAAGTTCCCAAGCTATGAGTCGCGGCGCCTCAGGGAGGCGTGGTCATTTCACAGGGTCGTCGCGAAATATTTCTCCTAATTCAGCAAAAAATTAAGTTGGAAGCTAAAAATATCGTAATTATTGCGGTGGTTAATTTTTACTTGATCCCCTGTAAATTTATCTCGTGCAGAGTATTTTAGCAAGTTGTCAAGACTTCTGGATCGTAATCTTTGAAGATCTTTCGGAATACCTACAAGCAAAAGCTTAATTCCTTTAATTTCTCTCTCTAATGACATAACACGCTACTTTTCAAATCAACGGACAAAACATCAGCTTTCATAAAAAAAAACTTAACTTATGGAGAAGAAAATTGAAGAAATATGATATGAAATAATCTTTTCCAATATTGCAGCAGTTTTTGAACTTCATCTTTCTCAGGATATAAAAACTGTATTTGAAGTGCATTATCTGGTTTGAGATTGGAAATTTCGATCGATTTGCAAGGATTTAACACTAGTTCTTTATTAGAATTTACTTATGCTAAAGAAGATGCTCTCATCTACTTACCTTGCCACAATAGTTTGAGAGCCAAATGGCTGCATCTAAGATCTAAGTGTAAGGCTCAACGGATTTTTATTCAATTTAATCAAGTATCTGTGCGAAGCTGGGTTTTCGGGGGTAGCTTTAATGGAAAGCAAATACTCACATAGTGAAAATCAATGTGAAAAGACAAACAAGAGTTTAATTCCAAGTTAAGAGAAAATATGCAACGATTTGTAAGCTCATTAATCACATTAATAATTATTTGTTTCATGTTATTTAAGTAAAATATTGAATGATGATATAAAAATTATGAGTCATATTTTTACCCAGAGCCGGATTAACCATTAGGCAGAGTAGGCAATTGCCTAAAAATTTTCATCGAATGACAATTTTATTCGAAAATTTGTATGAAATTCCTCAACAATAATATTATTACTTTCTTTCGACGCATGTTGTCAATTGATGAAATACTTCATACATACAGAACCATCTAGTATAGAGTAGTAGAACTAATAAACTGTCTTCGTTCAACAATGTCCCAGAATTGTTTGAATTCATATTCAAAGTCATAGTCAATAATGGCAATTAAAAAGAAATATTAGAAAGGGTCAACTTCCAAGATGTTTTAAACGATTTTGTTTCTAAAAAATTTAGAAAAGTTAATACTTAAACATATTAAAACAATGGTTAATAATAACAATTCACACATTCATTAAATAAAATAACGCATGTTTCGGTGAAACTTCGCCTTCTTCAGATGCTAATTGTTATTATTAACCATTGTTTTAATATGTTTATCAATTTACACCATGTATCGGCCCAATCAATCCAAAATTATTATTTAAACTTACTGTACTGTACAAAAACATAAATATCTCGGAAGTTGTTTTTTTCCAATTTATACTTGTTTTCTTTCGTTTATTGTATTTTATTTCGTTTAACAAGATTAAATTTAAAATAACCGCGTCCCGTCTCATTTCTCTTTCCTAACCCATCATGCAACCTGGATCATCATTCATCACTTTACTAATCATTCAGACCATTTCAATAAAGCTAACAAGTCAGGTAAGGTATCACATAAGACTTTGAAATAACAGGATACCTACTTGGAAGTTACTTACATCCTTTTATCAACGTGAAAAAACCTGGGGCCCAGACAGGGTTGTTGCCTAGGGGCCCGGACAGGGTTAATCCGGCCCTACTTTTACCTATTCTTATCAGAATAGGGTGCCGTGAAATAATTTCAATAAGAAATGGACTCGCGACTCGAAACATTTTGGGAACCCCTGATATATACCTTATTACAAGGTAATTTTTAACTTTTATAGCTCAAACGAAATGAGTAAGCATTATTTTTTCAGATTTAAATCCAAATAAAACAACATATGTTCGGAAAAATGAGATATTATTGAATAATTAATCACACAATTCTTAATTCGAGCAAACAACTCTGTATCTTATAATTGAACACTGCTCATTTTCAGGCATTAAATTTATTCGAATAATATAGATCAATTTCTTTCTTTGATAATTTCGAAAAATATTAATTAAAATACTACTAAGGCTAATAAGTACAAATAAATATAGAAAACGACAATATATTAATGTGTTAATATTATGGAAGTAATTTTTTTCAAATATTTTTATTTTCTTACTTCTTATTACTCACAAAATAATTTAATATTCTTTTGTGTATCGTAAATTAATCTATCCATAATTCGCTTTTGCATTATCGAGATTAGGTGAGGAAAATTGTATTGGGAAAATTACACCTGCCTCGGCATTTTCAGCCACAGCTCCGATCGTGATAAGAGCATGCAAATCTTCTGGGATGAACATTTTGGCCCGGATGGAAGATGAATTACTGTAGGAAAATGGTTATTCCATGATCTTTACCGATAATACCAGTACTATAAACGAAACGATAGGCTGCATATAATTGACTTAAGAATTCAACTACATATTTTATTTGCTTCTTCGATTATTCAAACTTTTTGCTTGCGATTGGAGCGCTACAAATTAAATTCAATGAAAGATCACAAGTTTGAACATATCAACTTATAGTACGGGAGCCAGTAACAGATTTACATGACCAAGTTCCTGTCAAGCGATAATTAGTGGAATACATCAGAGCGTTGTATCATAAAGATTAGTGAACTTCAGCTACGGTTCCGTGGGTGGAATGAGCGGTGGTTGCCTCCCATGCATGAAGAAAAAAAAATTTATTCAATCATTTCCTCCTTAGAAAAAAATACGCTTAAAGGGTCTAAGTTATACCGATAATCTGGCTACAAATGCCCTATTGTGTTATAGGGTTGGAATTTTGAGTAGAATCCTAATAGATTTAGTTCTTTTCGATTCAATTTAGTATTAGTATTCTCGATGAGAATCTAGTATTCTCAACCAATATACTCAATAGAGAGATATCGGTAAAACGAATAGCGCATGTGAACGTTATTAACGTCCAGCGGTATTGGTTTTACGTCAAGTGGTATTTTAGTTTTATTTAACAGTTATCGGCAGCGATGTTTTACTGTGCCCGCGCTATTCGAAAATGTGACTCAACCTTTTAACCTAGCTTTATGCTTTATTGTTATTGTGTCTTTTGTTTGTCTTGTCAGTTTTTATGTTTTTAATTGAATTTGTGCGTTTGCCTTAGCCATATCCGGGGTGTTCTTAAATTATTATTGTTCCAATAAAAAACGAAAATTATGTTTGTTATATAGATTCATTTTATTTTCAATCCTTTTTCTTAACTTCCACTAGAATCTCCGCAATGGATGATCTTGAAGTGATAGTTATTGGCGGTGGAAATGATCAAAACATTGAAGCCGCTATTTTGATGAACATTATAAGGGATCAACAAGATGTTGATCCTAACAGCGTTTTTCATTAGACGAAGATCCAGATGAAAACTGTAAATTTTTGTTTAGGTTTGAAAAAGATGATATTTACAGATTGTATCACGCTCTATAGATCCTAGTTTGTATTTTATTAATTTACCATTACTTAAAAATCAAATGAAGGAATTAAAACAGTCGTACGTTTATATTGGTAGTAGCAGAAGAAGATGGGGCACAATAGATCTAATAAGGTCGCAGCGCATCGGTCACCATCCACACCTACCAATACCAATACCAATTATATTGGTAGTAAGTATACAAAAACAACGAAGTTATATCGTCGGTCCCATGCCAAACCATGAATGTGCAAAATTGACCATTTTGACTTAAGTGCACCGTAAGTCTTAAAATGAACAATATTATCCATGCCAAACTCACGAATGTGACAGAACGTCAAGCCGATTATTCACGAAAATCAGTTCTATGCCGGTTGTTACCACGGACTCTTCACGAATGTGACAAATTCGCGTTATTGGCTTTGCGAACTATTATTCAAAATAATGTGCCACTTTCGTTTGTTTGGCGTTGCAAAGAATTATTTAAATACATGTGAATTTGTCACTTTCGTGATTATATATTTCGATGAACATTATAAATAATCGAAAATGTAACACTTTCGCGCATTTTGTAGTTGCAAACTATTTCATAAATGGCCGAAATATTGCACTTTCGTCTTTTCCACGTTGCAAAAAACTAGGTAAAAACTAGCGAATGTGTTGTTTTGTGTTGTGAAAACTCGAGTAGGCTTTTTCATTTAAAATTACAAACCTTTGCTTAAAGTTAATTAGAGAGCATATTCTCTCATTTTCCGCCGTTCTGTCGTATTACTGCAGAAGCTCCTCACAAAAAAAGTATCTTGATCCTTCTTTAAATATTTTCATTATGGTATGCAATGTACAAAGAAATGCGCAAGTAGAAAAAAATTGTGAACTCAGTCTGTTTAGAAAAATATAGACAGATTTCCAGGGAATATAATTTAGGGTTCTTCCGGCCAAAAAAGGACCAGTGTAAAAAGTGTTTAGAGCAAAAGGAAATGACAAAAATTGAAAGAATAAAAGGAGAAGAAAAATTTCAAGATCATTCAGAAAGAAAAGTATTAGCACGCAAGTCCAGGGATGACGACAAAAAAAATGCAAAGGCAAATAGGGAATTTTTATCTTTTAATTTTTTTCTACAAGCAGTTCTTACAACACCGAAAGGCCCAGCAGGTCAAATTTTTTATTTGAGAAAGTAAGCCATCTACAATTTCACAGTTTACAACTTAGCAAACCAAGATGTTCTTTGTTATGTTTGGGAGGAAACTCAAGGAAAAAGAGGATCAGTTGAAATCTCTTCGTGCATTCACGATTACATTCTAGCACATCAAAATATTGAAGAGGTTCGAATGATGTCCGATGGGTGTGGTGGCCAACAAAAAAACTCTATTTTCGCGGCCATGTGCCTTCAAATTCTCTCAAGTCAGCCTACTCTGATCCAAATAGATCATAATTTTTTTGAAACTGGTCACACTGAAATGGAGTGCGACTCAATACATTCGAAAATAGAAGGAAGAGCGAAATATGTTCCAGTGTATTCTGCAGAAGGTTGGACACAATTTATTCGCAGTGCAAGAACAAAGCCACTACCTTTTGTAGTCAAAATTCTAACATACCACGACTTTTTCGATTTTAAGGCTTTTGGACAACATACTTTCAACATGAATCAAATTCCATGGCATAAAGTTTGTTGGCTTCGCTATGTAAAAGATGAACAAACAAAAATCTCCTTTAAAATAAATTATACAGATGAAAATTTTAAAGAAGTAAATTGTTCCAAAAAAGGGCGACCGAAGAAGGTATCATTAAACAAGCCCTACAAGGATGATTTGCCTATTTCCAAAGCAAAGTTTCAAGACTTGCAGAAAATGTCTAATGATCTTACAATACCTAAGAGATACCACAACTACTACAGATCTTTGAAATGTAGCGAAAAAATACGGGACTCTTCACCAGAGCCGAATGAGTCAGAAAATTACTCGAAAGAGAGCAATTAGTTTTTTTTTTCAAGTTACAACTGAATGTATTTTGTTTTAATTTTAATTAGCTGAGTATTAAGTTCAATTTCCTTACTCTTTTTTACTAAACGTGTTTGCAAAACCTAAATGGCTCCCATTTTTCTGTTTAGCGAAACTGAATTTGTTTGAAATATTTTAACGGCAAAAACAAGAATGTGTTTTTTCCGAAAAAAAACTAAATATATCCAACATTTTATTGGATAACTTGAATTGGTCAATAAAACTTCTACTCATTGCAGAAATTATTTAAAATCGCACATAAACTAGATTTTTCCCAATCATTACAAGCTTTAAATGCAATTATCTCAAAACTATAATTTTGCACATTCATGGTTTTGGCATGGGACCGACGATATAACCTTTAATTTTAAAAAAACGCTGCGCATGCCCGGCATGTTGATTTGTTAGGCGCTATTTCAAATACCGTGACCGTATGTCGTTATGCTACTAATTATCGTTCGAGAAGAAATAATTGACCAAATTTTTACCTGGCTCCCGGACTGTTATCACAACTTATCAAATAACCTAACCAATTGAACTGGTAGCGCCATCACGGAACTATGGCAAAAACTATTAGCTATCTACACAACCAGATATTTGGAAGTTTATTTGATAATTTCCAATTGTCTAATAGCTTGCTCAAATTAATTTTAAAAAAACGATAGGTGTAGGACACCAGGTTAGATCAAAGTCCCGTTGACTATATAAAATGTATCATATAGCAGGCGCAATGAAATAAATTAACATCGTTTGAGACCAATTTTTTTAATGTTCTAAAAATAAAAATTTTATTATTAATTATCATGAGAAAATTTACTTCTAGTAATGTTTGTGATAGGTAACTAAACTAGGTCACTAGTGTCTAGAAAAAACTGCACCGATTCTCATACTGTATCTTGTAGATTTCGCTAAAGCATTATTAATATTCTAATCAAATTCATCCAAAAGAAGTTTTTCCGATGTTGAAATCGCTTCTTTTTTATTTTCTTTAGTACAAATTATTTGAAAAGAATAAAACGTTAAGTCACGAAAAAAAACATAAATAGGTATATTAAAATATTTATCGCTATTTTGATACTGTCATTGCTCTCTGAACTTATCATTTGTATTGTTGCTAAAATAGTTTCCTGTTGATGGAAAACGTGTAAATATGTAGTACCTACCTATATATTTCCTATCGAGAAATAAATGAATAGATATGTGACTTAATTATACTATTTTCAGGAGAAGAATATACAGTCTTCGTGCCAACAGACCATGCTTTTCAGCGTTGGCATCCCATCGACTGGGGTTTCTACCCCTTCAGTGTTCCAGAATTCACTGAAAGTATCATCACTAACCATTTTGTACGGGGGCGCCTGAAGCAAGACAATCTCAAAGAAGGCGAAATAGTCAAAACTCTTGGTGGAAAGGAAATCGTCTTCAAGAAAACTCGTAGGTATTTCATGAATACATCAGCGGTGTTCATTTCATTTTTGTTGATTTTAAGAAAATTTTAAACAACGTATTCAGTTACATTTCAAAATTTATTCTAAACTTGTAACATATAAACATATTTGTGCAACTTCTCTTTAACTGTTCACATTAATCATGAATTGCATAATATCGAAAACTCGTTTCTTTCATCCATAATATGAATTTCACATCAATGATAACACCTGGTAAAAATGATATATATCTATCGAGAAGACATGTAAGCTCCCTCTTTACCCGCTTCTACTAAGCAATTCAAAATAATATCTATATTATTACATATTATTCTATTATATTATTCAAAGTGACATAAGGTAGAATCATAGAAGAAAGTTTTAAATTGTTAAACTTGTTGATAGATTCTTCGTTTTATAGTTGTGCGCTCCTATAACCTTAGCCAATTTGTATCCACTGAGGAATATTTCATTTTCTAGAACGAGAATACTTGACGAATAAAGAATAACAAAAGAGAAATAGAGTTCTCTCAAAAATTCAAATTAGTAAAAAATCATCATCGAAGTTTCTCGTTCAAACTTAATGAGCATAGGAAAATTTTCCAGAAAGGAAAAATTAATTTCGAGAAAACAAGGCCTTTTGATTAATAGTACCCAGCTATCGAAACAGACACACAGCAATCTTTCAATGACCTCCTGAATATGGAAAATTTTCTAACAAAAAAAATTCAATGGTCCTATCTGTGTCATTCCCAATAGATAACATTGCATCATCACATCTTAATGTTCAATAAGACAAAGTACTTCAATTCAATACCAACAGAGAGATGTTTCAATCTCATAAGATCTCATCAGAATTGTTTATTAGAGAATAAATTACTCGTAAAATCTCTATCATGACAGATATACAGGAATGCAAAGGTTATAAGAAACATCTATCACTGCTTGTACAAAAATTTACATTAGTAAATACATCCCATTTTCGAATAAAGCAATTATTTGGAAAACATTAATCATATTCTTATTATATAATTTTCATGAATATATCTATTATTCGAATTTCAGCAAGTCTTTCTGTGAATGGAGCAACAGTGGTCAAAGGCGATACTCCAGTAGCAAAGGGCAACATAATGTTCATAGGAGAAGTTTTATTCGTCAGCGAGTCCATAGTATCGAAACTCCACCAAGCACACCGAGATAAGGAAACACCACCACTTCTCGCATTTCCGTGGTTTGGAGCCCAGTTCCTGTCCCACGCATTTTTGGCCCTGGAAAGAGATAGGAGATTTTCTCACATTACGAGATTCTTGAATCTGGCAGATCTTGCTCCCCATGTGTCCGGAACAGGTTATACCTTCTTCGTACCAACAGATACTGCCTTCGAAGAACTTGGATTGGACAAGATGCCGGACAATTATTTATCCAATGGTCAAGGTTTGGAGATTCTCTTGAATCATTTTGTGAAAGGAAGATTGTACGACAAGGATCTGATCGATGGTTTAAATTTAACCACGTTGGGTAACAATACCATCTCAGTAAAAAGAAAAGGTAATATTTCAATACATCAATTTCATGAACGAACTTTTGTAATACTCTGGAGATACACCGAATTTTTTCCCCCGGTAAAATTTGGTTGAATTTTGCCGACACTTCTAAGTAGATATTTCTTGATTCTTAAAAATTTGCTTAACTCCATGGCTTCTGCAGATTGAGTTAGAGGGTTGAAATTTGGTACTTACATTGAGTTCATCTTGAATACATTCCCTTGTGGCTTTCAACACTTTTCCTCATCCGTCCTGCTTTTTTCTATTTTTTATGACGGTTTGAGATTAAAGCTGAATTTATAGTTTGACGGACTGTAAGCGTAGACGCAACGCAATATCAACTATAGAATCTATATATTCTTGTTTATAAATTAACGTAAACGCATGACGTAACGTAAGTGAAACGGACTAGAACGGAAGAGTTGACCAACATTCATCTTTTTACAGTGCGTTTCTTACGTCGGGCCAATCAAAAGAAAGAATTCTGTGTGATGTCAGTCTCACTGTCAGATGTCACTTGTCCCGCCTTCAGTTTAGTAAAGTTCTTTGTTTTTTATTCTTGTTTTGTTAATTATTCACAATAGATGAATAATAAGAATATTATAATACAAATTCAAACCAACACAGGGCTATTTACGATTGATATAATTTGTAGGTTATGTTGAATGTCACTCATCAGTCATCTCCTCTACCCTTGCGCAAAAATTCCCTTCCGTCGAATTATAAATTTTAAAACTTTTTACAGTCCGTTTGTTACGTAAAGTGCGTCTACGTTTACAGCCCGTCAAACTATAAATCCAGCTTTAATCGTGGTTCTTCAGTACGCGATTCACATCGTGACTTTCAATAAAATAAATGATTTTATAAATTGCTTGGTTTACTATTAAATTGTTTTATTCAGAAACTCACCATATAGCGTATGCGTTAAACCTAAATTTCATATACCTAGACACTAGTTAAGGAGAGTAGTACAGAATTCCTGCACTAAGTTAGACTTGCAGGCACCATTTGTTTGTCAAGCCCATGACTGATTAGCCCATCTCAGTATAGGTAGCTTAGGTATATGTTCATTTTCTCCTCTTACTTTTCAGACAAAGTCAAAGTTAACGAGGCTACTATAGTTGAAAGTGAAGTGTTTGTCTATAACCTCGGAACAATGTTCTACATAGATAAGGTGCTCTTTGTCACACTCAACGATTTACCTTCTACAATCACCTTGCCATCTCCCACCGAGAAGACAACACAGAAATCGACAACAACCGCGAGGGACATCGAGAACGTTCCTGACGAACTTGCAGAGAAATCGGGAGAATTGCCAGATATTTTAGTATCTGATGATGCTTCCGCAAATGAAACACAAACGGCTTACCCCAAAAATGGTACATTGAGTGGAACGATGAAGTAAATAACTTCGTTTTAAGGAAACTTTTTAACTCTCAACAATGTTCCCAAAATTTTAACTAGATACCTTCCTCAAAAGAAGAATGTTGATAAAAATATCTCAAACATTTCATTGTGAATAATTTAATTCCTACTGTAATTTGCCCTTTGAATAGTTACGGGTGTATATTTGCCAAGTTTGAACTTGTAAGTAATTTGTAAACAATACAAAAGTAAATATCAATTAGTCAAATATTTTTCTAGAAAATTTTCGTACAATTAAGTTATTGTTTCTGTTCAAACTTGCAATTAAACATAATTTTGGGAGCCAAAACGTCTGAAAGTAGTTACCCTATAATATGTAAAATTGTTCAATATTGTCACCTTTAATCAAACTCATATTATAATCACAATTAATACAAAAATCTTGGATTTTGGCGGTCATTTTTTTAATATACGAAATTTTAAAGAATATAAATTAAGTTCGAACGACTTTTTTGTAATGCCTTTCTTTGCAAAATTTGAAGAAAAAAAATACTATCTTCAGTCATATCCCTCCAGAAATTAATATAACACATGATTCTGTATACCTCTAAATAAGTGCTCAAATAATAGAAATTGAGGGGAAATATGTGGTTAAAAATTGATTGTTTTAATAACTCAGTTTATATGAAATCAATGAATCGTCTCTATATTAAGTTTCAAAGTTTCAATGAATAATTTTATTTTTTCAAATTTCCTGAACAGATATTCATATCCTGTACAATAAATATATATATATATATATATATATATATATATATATATATATATATATATATTTATATATTTATATATATATATATATATATATATATATATATATATATATATATATATATATATATATATATATATATATATATATATATATATATATATATATATATATATATATATATATATATATAAAATATATATATATATATATATATATATATATATATATATATATATATATATATATATATATATATATATATATATATATGCATGTCATAAGTAATAAAGATGATGACAAAAATTAAAGGCCATTTATAAAATGAACTAATAAAAAAATTTATGGAGAGTAATGTTCAATGGAATTTTCAAGTATACACTGAATTGCAATGTGAATTCAAATAAAGTGCACAGATTACAAAAGAAGTCTATTATTTGAAAAGGTGCTCAAAACTGTATTACTTCAAGTTTTCATAAACAGCAATTAATGCAGTATCAAATTTTCCAATTTGCCTCATTCCATAGAAATATTACTATTTATGTGTGTATTTTGAAATTGGTAGGTGTTTCAACTGTGCCAGTACTCCAGTTTTCGTTCAATTTATATTCAATGTAAATAGTTAACTAATTACGTGAACATAGCATGGATTAGTATATAAACTGACTGATGAGTGTTAAAGTAATTACGAAATACTGTGAATTGAAATATATTTATATGAAAGAATATCTAAGTATCTATTTACAGTTAGTAAATGGACCGACCTTGTGTTAGAAGCTTTATAAAACATGAATGTTTAGACTAGAAATTGAATATTGCATCTTTTCCTAAAAATATGTTAATTTATTTATACAAAACCAATTGTTATTTTAATACAACCTCTTATTGTTAATAAATGTGGATTTTGTCCCTTATGAAAAATCTTTTTATTTTATGGTTCACCTTTAGAAAAATTTAACTATATATTAGTCAATTATGCAATTGATGTATGATAAATTACCATTATACATGCTGCGTAAAATATGGAAAAAAACTATGAAATACACTCACCGACTTAAAATTAGGGACAGCCAAAATTTTGATGAAATTTAATGTATGATAACTTTTTTCTCTATAGTCCGATTTGATTATTTTTTTTTTTTCAAAATGTAGATCAATGTTTCGAGTTTGAGTAATGTTACTCAATTTTGAAAAAAAAAATTCACATGTAGAAATATAAAGGAAAATGGCTGAGAACTATTTTTCCCTGAAGTTTGTAACACCCTGTAGAGTAATTCTGTAAACTAAACTCCAGTGTATATGTTTTTCTGCAGATTCTGATTCATTCTTAACATTTTGCTTTTCAATTCGTCTCGATATCGTTCTCGGTTGAAGAGATACGAATGTTTTAAGAAAACATTACACATTTTGCAACAATGATGGTTTGTTTTGGATTCTTTCGATTTCCCCATAGAAACTTACTCCGCATTCGTTAACTAGTTCTATCTGACTTTTTGAATATTCGATATATTCGGCTTGTGAATTCCGTATCTACTTTTCATTCCGCGATGCCTTTGTCATCCGAAGATTCAGCTAGAGATGTTGCTCTTCATGATGTTGGTTATTCCTACAGAGAAGTGGCGAATATGATGGGTTTTAAAAAATCTAGCGTGGAAAGAGCCGTGGCAAGGTTTCGAGAGACCTGTAGAGTAATTCTGCAATAAATCGCAGAATTGCATTGAAAAATACACTATATCTGCAGAGTCTGATTCATTCCTAACATTTTGTTTGTTTATTCTTATCGATATCTTTATCGGTACAGGAGATATGAATTTTTTAAGCAAGTATAACACATTTTAATCAAAAATCTTTAATTTCAATTGAAACATGGAAGAAGATGTGTTGAAAATTAGTACCTCGTGTTAATCCTCTAGCTCTTATAACAGCTACTAAACGTCGATTCATTCCTGTAATTAGACTTTGGATATTCTCTTGTGGAATATTATTCCATTCTTCTTCCAGAGCGTCTCGGAGCTGTTGAAGAGTGACTAATGTCCTCGATGTTTCTCGATTCGTCTATCTAACATGTCCCATACATGTTCTATTGGATTCATATCGGGCGGGACCTTCTAAATATTGGGCAACAGCTCTAGCTGAATCTTCGGATGACAAAGGCATCGCGAAATGAAAAGTAGATACGGAATTCACAAGCCCATGTTTCGAATATTCGAAATGTTGATAGAACTAGGAGTAAGTTTCTATGGAAACCGAAAGAATCCAAAACAAACTATCATTGTTGCAAAATGTGTTATGTTTTCTTAAAAAATTCGTATCTCTTCAACCGAGAACGATATCGAGACGAATTAAAAAGCAAAATGTTAAAAATGAATCAGACTTTGCAGAAAAATATACTGCACTGGAGTTTAGTTCACAGAATTACTCTACAGGGTGTTACAAACTTCAGGACAAATAGTTCTTAGTCATTTTCCTTTATATTTCTACATGTGAACTTTTTTTTTCAAAACTGAATAACATCTCTCAAACTCGAAACATTCTTCTACATTTTGAAAAAAAAAACATTCGAATCGGACTATAGAGAAAAAAGTTATCATACATTGAATTTCATCAAAATTTTGGCTGTCCCGAATTTTAAGTCGGTGAGTGTATTAGTTTAATTTATTGTTCAATTCGAATAACAGATAGCTGATTCTACAAGGAAATTTTTTATGTGAAAACATGCTTTTAAAATATATTTTCTGACCTTATAACAAATGGAAAATTATGAATTGCATCCTTGCACTAACCATGTTATTTTTATGAACTACCTTTATGCACAATAATTAAAAAAACAAGTACATTTGTTTATTTATTTTATAGATTTATCACAGTAAACACAATCAGTTTTTGAAATGTTACAGTTCCATCATATTGAAATTTTATAACATGACTGTTTTAAATAAAACTTGATCCCATCACAACTTACTGTACTCTGTGGGTAGACATTTCATCCAGAGCATTCTTATGATCCAACACATTAGGTTTTGACTCGTAATTACAAATTGTGACTCCATGATGATGTGTTTCATTAAATTCTCCTTTTAGGCCAATATAGTATATTTTGGTTTTTTCATCCCCAAAATTGCTTGGAAAATGGAGAGTAAGATGATGTACATTATTGAAGGTCACAACTCTGAAAAAAGATAGCAACTGTATTTCTCAGAGCCTTCCTTTGAAATGAAGGAAACACACATGTTTCACACATGTCTCAGGGAGGCAGGCAGCTTGAGTTTGGGATTAACTCCTTCAGCCAGATCAGAGGATACACTTGTATGTACAAGTGCATTAAGGATAGGTGAGACGGGATATTTATGGAACATAGGAAGTGTGAGTAGGGTTCAGAGGATTAATACTGGCCCAGCATTCGCCTTATAAGTTTGCAAGCAGTGACTCACATTACCATGAGGAAACCTCTGAAAAAAATGCATGGCAGACCAGTCGGCCCCAGGGTTTGAACACAAGACCTCCCAAATACTAGCCAGTGTACGCTAAGTACTCGACTAACAAGCTTGGTAAGACTACTGAGGAATGAGTCAAATTAAGTTTCAAAATAGAAGGTGTTTTATTCTATCCACTTCAGATGAATATTTATAAAAAAAAATTTGTACTATGTAATATAACTATTAACTGTATTAGTACACCTATTTGAAAATCACAGTATTTAAATATTGTGATTAAAATAAAACTCATCTACTTACTTGGTAGCATATTCTAATGATCCAGAATTGTCCTGATGTAGAGCAAACTCTTGATCTGGGACTGATGTAACATCATCAAATGTCATTAAAGGTCTATTTTTGAATCTAAACAAATGAAATAAACACAGTTACATATAGAACAAAAATACATCAAATTGCCAATATTGTAAAAAAACAATTATGATTCAATACAAGTAGAACATAAATCATTGCATTTACCCTTTACATTTGACAAATATAAATGGTAAATGTTAGATTTGTTGAAGTTATTCATTTGCATATAATAGCTCTGTTTAAATGAATAATTAAAGTTTTAGGTATATCTATCCCTTTATATTCAATAATAATTTCAAAACAATTACATCCTCATTCTTGAAGGGTGTGATCCATCTTCGGAGCCTATGACTATGATGCCCTTAAGTTTGATATTACCAGTAAAAGGTATCTTGAAAAGAAGTTCTTCATCTGCATCAGACTGTACCATCTAAATAGAAAAACAAAATCAAAACTGATTTTAATCAATGCCAAAGTAACTTACGGTATCGAAATTCAAACGTTCTTCCCAAGGTTTGAAAATTGTTTTCCCAGAACCTTCGCACTCTTCATTCAAACATTCTAGATTGTCCTTATTGATTTTGGTATATAAGCTGTATTCTATACCCATTTCTGGAGAGTCGTGATTGTGGCCATCTCCTTCGCAACATTCATTTCCATGACCACCATGAGGAGCCATTTCAACAAATTTCGTACAAACTACAACTGCCCAAAATGGGCTAAATTATAAATAACAATGCCGAACCCTACTCCACCATTCCCGTAGCCGTATCAACATCAACCAAACACCATAGACTTTAGTGCCGAGTCTTCTAAACCAAAACATTAAATGTTCTGTGATCAGGAATAGTCTTTAAAGTTCTGCCAATTCAAAAGTGATAGTAATTTTCTATGAATGGTATATAAAATATTTGATCTCTATGATATAAACGACTTAGCCAGCCACAAACGCGAAAACGCAGAGCTGTGGTTCATCATTGACCAATATTCTATGGTGAAATGAAGGAAAATTACAAATAGTTGTCTAAATTCCTTCAAATCTGATATACCAGTATTCATTAACTAAACTGAAATAAGTATTATATTGTAATGTTCCAATAGTTAATTAATTGGTTTAATTTGAATTAAAATAATTATGAAATGTCAAGTTTGATGATTTGATCGACACAAGCGCAATTCAAATACTGAGTTTAAACCTGAAGATTTGTATAGAGTACTTCATTAGTTTTCAACGAATAATGGTGAGTTATGTTTTTGGTTTTGATAATGTTTTAAAACTGAAAAACAAAAGATTGCTTAGTAACATATAATAAATAAATTTTTATGATTATTTACTGAATTTTTAAATACTCCAAAAGTATTTTGCCTGAGAATTGCCGATAACTTAACAAAAAAATAAACCACTTTTTTGAAGCTGCAAGAGAGACTTCCGGTTCTAAGTATCGTAAATAACGAGAAACGGAGATATACAAATTAAAATATTTCGCTAGGATAACCACCCAACATTTTAAATGCATTGAATGATTGCAATACCTTCCTATCTATTTATACTTTCGTTGCCATAATTACGTTTGTGTTGATTATACCTATTTGATGATCTATCTAGATTTGACCAATTTAAAATACAATAGCTTTGCAAATTTTTCAACAAAATTTTGGAGCATATGTTTGATGCTGTACTTTGTTAATATTTCCGAAGAATTCTATACCGAGTACCTACGTTGATTTATTTGACCAAAACATCGAAATTCAAATTCGAAAACATTCAGCAATTGATGTGATCGAAAAATTGAACTACACAAAAAAATATAATTCTAATTAAATTAAGTATATTGAACCGTAATGACAAAAACAATATATAAGTATTCTGAAATAGATAAAAATTTCAACAATAATACCATTACATAGTTATTGATTTTTTAAAAAAATTCAATTGTATTTGCTTTGTTCCTCTCGATCAAAATTTTCTCTATTAGGTGAAGAGAAAAATATTTATGACTTTCGCAAGCAGCAGAGCCGCGTCACTTAGATCATATTTTCCACTCATTCTTGTTCCTTTTTACAAACAAATTCTCAACCACTATGTCAATTTGGAGGGGCTGAAGAGGAGCAGATAGCTTTGAAACTCCCAAATAACACCCCTAACATTAACCGAAACTCAATAAGCAGAAGCTGTGGATGTGCTTATCCTCCAAAATCAAGAAAAAAATGTACTTTCTTAGAATCAACTGAATCCACGTACAAATTTTCAACTGTTTTATTCAATTTGGAGGGCGTTTGGGAGTGCAAAGTCCCCCAAACTCCGTTTTCTTCAGCTACATGAACCCTTCAAGGTGGCTGAAAGACAGATATGTTGTTCATATTTAATTTCCATATATTTTCCCAACGTTGAGAAAAATTTCACCTCATGCGCCTCCACGCCCCACTCAGCCAAAATTTGACGATGTCAAAATTTCGACTAAATTTTTCCAAATTTTGATGGTTTTGTTTCCCATCAAGAAACACCAAATTTCATCACATTTGGTCTCATGGGGAATGCTGGAGATGTCAAAATATACCGGAAAAAAATTGTTATATATTAGGGAAAAATAGAACAATAAATATAGAACAATATTTCGTGAAATCGTTACTTATTTTTTGAATAAAAATCCATCACAGTATGAACTGACAGAACTTTGTTAAAATCATTAGCGAAAATTTTTTTATCAATGAATCATATGTCTTGGAACACCCTCTGTCTAGTATTAATTAATTCTATCTTATTGACTGAGGGTTATTGAACTCACCCTCACACGAGTCGGGGTGCACTCTCCCCAAAAACTAGTGCACGCGACCTTGGCAGTGGCGTGACTACTGCACAAATTGGCTTAGACTATACTTTGATTCAATTTGAATTTACGCAATGGAAAATTCTATTGATTAGAATTTTTTCCTAAAAAAAACATTTCCCACAGAGTAGGCATTGTGAAATAACTCAGAAACTCAAGTCTCAGTTTCAATTGGATGTATGTATTGTATATCAACCGCATTTGAATTATGCTATACTATCATGGGGAGCGATAGCAAACTCGTATTATAAAGGAATAGAAGTAGCTCAAAAATGGGTGTTAAAAATTATGTACCATAAGCCCATTACTTACCCTACAGAAAATTTATACGAGTTGTCAAACATGTTTACTGTGCGTCAACTATACGCCCGTGCCCTTCTTATGTACCAACATCAGCTACATGTGCCTACAAAAACTGGAAAAGATATGAGGTCTCCAAACATACCTTTACCTATACCAAAGAAGACAATTGGTTTAAAATCACATAGCTACCTGGCACCCTTACTCTACAATACACTTCCAAAGAACATCAAGGAAACTAAGGCCAAACTAATGTTCAATAAGAAAATAAAAAAATGTTTGTTTTTTGATGATATGAAATAAGGTGGTAATCATTTGAAACATTTATTATTTTACAGAAAATAAACATTATTATTATTATTATATATATATATATATATATATATATATATATATATATATATATATATATATATATATATATTATATATATATATATATATATATATATATATATATATATATATATATATATATATATATATATATATATATTTTTTATTGTCGACTGAACCTCATTCTGTATTCTTATATTCCCGTAGTTGTTTCGGTTTTTTAGGAAAAAAGAAATTCTTCGTAAAAACTGCTTATTTTAAAATCTAAAATACAATCATCAAATAACAAATTTTTTACAGTCGTATACGGGGTTTATCAAAACATATGAATTCTGCCCAAGAGGAAAGCACATTTATTTTTGGCAATATAGAAAAATTTAATGGAAAAAGTTGATCAAAACTAAAAACCACGTTCAAATATGCAATTACATTAATTTTCATTGAAAAATTAGGTTTTGTTATTTTTTACTATTTTTTTTACATTATAAATTATGAGAACATTTATATAGAAAAAACATACAACAAAATAGTAATACTAGTAATACACCTATACACACATATATATATATATATATATATATATATATATATATATATATATATATATATATATATATATATATATATATATATATATATATATATATATATATATATATAATATATATATATATATATATATATATATATATATATATATATTTATGTATATATATATAAACATATATATATACATATATATATATATATATATATATATATATATATATATATATATATATAATCATCGTGAACTCGTATAAACCAGCTCCGCTAGGAGGTTTGTTTGATTAGTTTCAAATAAATGTCCTAGTACTTGATTTTATTGCCACGAACGTGTTTCGATAACACGAAGAATTCTGCTTTCTATTCAATTGCTGCGTAAAGGATAGAATCGGAGCGCTGTTACTGGCGGTGTGTAATTGTTGCATTACATCGATTTGATGTGGCAACTTTACTCTTGCTTAGCGAATATAGTAACCACCTTCGGGTGTCAGGACGTACGAGTTCACGTTGCCGAAATGTTTTCTTCTATCTGTAAGATGTGGTTCATTTGTTTCCGACTGGTGGCGCTGTGTCATATTTATATGCCATATAGTCACTGGAAGCAAAATATAACGTCGTTAGAAATATTTGGTTGGTTATCACTTTCGATGGATGGATGATACTGATGAACCCCAAATAAGGGCGAAACAGACTGTCTATCATTTCCATTGATTGTGATAAACAACTTAATGTTTCTAACATACACCGTCTAAGATGTATGGAGGCATTCCGATGTTTCGTGAACTCGTATAAACCAGCTCCGCTAGGAGGTTTGTTTGATTAGTTTCAAATAAATGTCCTAGTACTTGATTTTATTGCCACGAACGTGTTTCGATAACACGAAGAATTCTGCTTTCTATATATATATATATATATATATATATATATATATATATATATATATATATATATATATATAATATATATATATATATATATATATATATATATATATATATATATATATATATATATATATATGCATATATATATATATATATATATATATATATATATTCATTGCACAGAAGAGAGTAACTCAGCTCTAGTTTGGCCTTCATCCTACTGAGTCATGTAGGAGGTATTTCGTGGGCTATATGGTATACCCACTCTGCCCTCTATATTCATCCTCAAAGCAGCAATGTACGCTAAACAGAATTCTGTCTCTTTTGCGAGGCATAAGTAGTATTATAAAGTTCAAAAAAGAGCTAAAGCGTTTTCTACTAAGTCATTCGAAGAGTTTGGTTCCACATAGTTGCTTGCTGGTGTTTGTAACTTGAGTTGTAGATATGTTATTATGTTTTTATTTACATGTGTATTTTAAGATTCTATTTATATATTATTATCACGTGTACATGCTTTTTATAGCCAACGTATGAATAAAATTTCATATATATATATATATATATATATATATATATATATATATATATATATATTATTTTTTTTATATATTTATATATATTTATATTTATATATATATAAATTATATATAATCAATAATATAATTATATATAATATAATAATTTATTTTCAAAAAATACACATTGTAACAATGTTTACATAATTTACAATACGATAACTATTTCAATCTAAACAAACATTTTCTTTCTGACACCTAGGCATAACATGTATGCCTGTATGTGTCAAATACAGTATTACATTGTAAAGAAGATTAAATGCTGTGTTTATGTTTCTTCACACCACCACAAAAAACAAAAAAAAACACATACAGAGAGAGACCGCTCACCCCCCACTATATATATATATATATATATATATATATATATATATATATATATATATATATATATATATATATATATATATATATATATATATATACATATATATATATATATATATATATATATATATATATATATATATATAATATACATACCATATATATATATATATATATATATATATATATATATATATATATATATAATATATATATATATATATATATATATATATATATATATATATTATATCAGTTTTATAAATCACTGTTTTCAAGTATTTCGTAGTGAAAATATCTACTTCTGGCGATTCTTTCAAATATATTCATCTAAAAAATGACACCAATATCCCATGTCTACGCCACTGGTACTAACACGACCAAGCAGCTTCGATACTGTGGAGTTGCGTCACAGGCCGTATACGACAGCACCGAGCGCAGTCTAGGCGCCGGGACGTTCTGCGTCTGTCTGATTGTGTGGATGCTATTTTCGCCTTGAAAACATTCGTAAATAAATTACGTACGATTCTAGTAGAAATGGCAGGTGTTGAAGTGCCAAGGAATGTGCGTAAGGAGTTCATACCAAGTGTCAAGTGAGTATAAGTGTGCAGATTCAGTTATAAGTTTGTGAAATGGAATATTTCAGTCGAACAAGTGCGACCCGTTTGTCTTATCAGTAATAATCGATTAATCGATAACATAGTGTTTTGTTACACTGTTTTGTTCCATTGGCTTTAACCTAAGGTTTTTTCTTCTGAGTTGTCTGTTTCAAGTGTCTAATACTAAACAGATTTTTATTTATATATTAGGGAGAATTTAAAAAGTCCCTTAAAATTGAGTTCGAATTAAATTGTAATTTCGCATAGTCTCAATTTTCACTGATTAATTCTTTTCACTAGGATCACTAGATTATATTTACTGAAAAGATTTGTAGTTGCTTAAGAATGAAACATTTTTTTTTGGGCAATTGAAATTTTATAACCGGCTAATTGTTTTATGCTGTTTTACTTCAGTTTCAATTTATTCCTCAAATAAATAAATAATAAAGATCGCAATAATAATATTCTTCCGCAAACGTCAAAAAATGACGACTTTTTTAACCTCAGTTCTTAATGTTGAAGTTTGATTTCACAGACGTCATTTTGTTTTTACTTTTTTGTCCGACCGTGAGCGTACAAAAAAGTACACTTTTTTGTACTCTCACGGCAATTTCAAGAACGTCGGGAGGCGTACAATTGGGTTTCGACATATCTGACGTAATCTGTAAAAAATTTTTATAAATTTTACTACTAGTTATTTCTTAATACTCGGGTACTAAAAACGCACAGTTCTATAATGCGGAGATAAGTGACTTATGTTTCTGACAATTATTTTGTTGAATTGTCAAATTTGTCTTGATGCCTTGACACCTACAAAACCAGTGAGCAAAGCAATCTAGTTTTACGGTTTTTACATAAAATCCTTTTTAAACATAATATCTTAATTCTATCGTTCGAACACCGCTTGCGGAAAAAATCGCATGTTTTATTCGGAGAAAAGCACTTTTTGTGGCTCGACTAAAATTGTTGGCCTCACTACGTTCAGTCGACAAACATTTAGTCTCGCCACAAAAAGTATTACTTTTACTCCTAATAAAACAATTAATATACTATTTTCTGTAAACATCAAAAAATGACGACTTTTTCAACCTCAGTTCTTAATGCTGAAGTTTGATTTCACAGACATCATTTTGTTTTTACTTTTTTGTCCGAACGTGAGCCTACAAAAAAGTACACTTTTTTGTACGCTCAAGGCAATTTCAAGAACGTCGGGCGGCGTACAGTTGGGTTCCGAATTCGACATAATGTAATATGTAAGAAAAATCTTATATAATTTCCTATAACTAGTTATTTTTTAATAGTCGGGTACTTATCAAAAACTCACAATCCTATAATGCGTAGATAAGTGCCTTTAAATGTTTCTGACAATTATTTTGTTGAATTGTCAAATTTGTGTTGCCTTTACATCTACAAAACCAGTAAGCAAAGCAATCTTATTT